>JAJTUV010001988.1:0-262500 GCA_021653895.1 Mastomys natalensis
TCTTAGCATCCTCCAAACTATTAGATAAAAACTTTAAAACATTCTCAACACACCGCTAGCTTCCACCCAGGAAAAAGCTAAGGATGTCACCACCTAATATATGTGAACTATGAAAGACACATCCCTGCTTTACTGTAACTCACTCCCTGCTGTTCCCACCAATGTTTCTGACAAGTGCCTTAATTTATGATTTTCTTTTGTTCTTTGATTATAAAATAACATGTAACAACTTCCATGTTGAGACACGTCAATCATGGCAACCTAAATCGATTTCCCTCAGGCATAATCATTCATACTTGGCTCAAGAATATGTTCCTCACCTTGAAGTGAGAACTATATTATCTGTTAACAATACTTAATTCACTTTATTGTCAAGTTTCTTTGGTGTCTCTTATGTAAATTTTTTAATTGTGACTTGATGGAATCGAATGACTAAAGTGAAATCTTTTAAGACAAGACCAGAGGACGATGGTCTGGAACATCCTTCATTTATAAATTCATCTCAAAGATGAAAAAATAAAGCAGGAAAAATTAGACATTGATGGAGGAATGAGGGAGCCTACCCAGAAGCTAAGCTATTTTTAGTTATTGTTTATAAAAAGAAATAGACACTCACGATTTAAGAATAAACTTCAGTACAAACAGACTAACTGAAAAAAAAAATTGCTTTTAGAAGTCAGTAAGCAACTAGTTAGAAAAAATGATATCATGAAATTTGCAAGCAAATGGAACTAGAAAAAATTATCCTGAGCAGGACAACCCAGACCCAGAAACACAAACAGGATATATACTTGCTTATAAGTGGATATTAGCTGTTAAGTAAAGGATAACCACAGTGCAAGCCACAGACCCGGAAAAGTTAGATAAAGACCAAAAGTCTGCGCATGCGGGGAGGATGCACGGAATCTCCCTGGGAAGGGGAAATCGATTAGATTTTGTGGTAAACTGGAAACAGGTGGGAATGGGAAGAGGAGAGATTGTGTTGGGGAGGGAGGAATGGAAGGAGAGACTACATGGAGAGACAGCTGTAATAGTTGGGTATTTAGGGGATGACATGGAAACCTAGGCAGTAGAAATTTCTTAGAACCTATGAGGATGATCCTAGCGAGTACTTCTAGTAATGAAGGCTATGGAGCCCGAAGCGCCATCTTCTGTCACCGGCAAGGCTTTCAGCGGTGGGACTGAGGCACCAACCCAGCCACAAAACCTTCAACTCACAACCTGTCCTGCCTGAAAGATGTGCTGGGGCAATGGTGGCTCAGAGTTTATGGAAGTGACCAACCAATGACTGGTCTAACTGTGGCCCACACCAGGAAAGGGAGCCCATGCTTAACGTTGCCTGAATAGCCAGGATCCAGATGCTAGATGGCTCAGGGACCTAGGCTAGAACCAAACATAACTAGCAAACAAAAAATAAACAAACAATAACAAACAAAAAGTAAAAAACAAACAATAACTAACAAACAAAAATTAAAAACAAACAAACAAAAAGAACAACAAAAGTCAATGAAATGGTACTCTGCTATATTCACGGAGCCTCATGGGTCTGCACTAGATTTTCTGCATACATACTGTGATTGTTTAGCTAGGAGCTTCTGTCGGACTCCTAACAATGGGTGAATAGCAATTAAAGGAGGAGAGAGAGAGACAGAGAGACAAAGGTGGAAAATAAATGAAAAGTCTTAAAAGGCAAAAACTTCAAGCTAAAAAGCTCCTTCATAAACACCCAGAGCTATTTAATACAATTTATCTTTGCACGTGTGGATGGCAGAAACAAAAATAATGCAATTTTACCTTTGGAAGGGAGTTTGAATATTTCCTGGTTCAAAGACATCTGCGCTGTTTTAGAAAGGAAGGAAATGAATTGCAAAGAGATTAACCAATTTGCCCAACCTTCGTGAGCCAAATCCAAAATAATCTGGCTGCAGATCCAAAATAACCCTGACTCTCGTCTTGCGGGTTTTTTTTTTTTTTCTCTCTAAACTAAATAATATGATAAATATTAACTTCAAACAAAATGAACTCTAACACAACACTTTCCCATTCTTTAAAAGTCACACCACTTTTCTATATAAACAAATATAGCCTCCTGAATTGTTACTTCACGTAAAACATTTTGAAAAAGTGTTTTCTTCAGTACTTGGAATCTTTTCTTTTCCAATCACAAAGAAAGAAGCACCTAATACCTACTTCAGTATCCCCAGAATGTGAAAACAATGTTGAATGAACATATGCAATTTCTTGAAACCTATACAAAACAAAGGAGAAAACAACAAATGCTGCTCACTTACAACCAAGATGTTTGGATTCAGAAAGACTGTAGTTCTTAAATTGGTCATGGATAATGTATGAATTCCTTTCTCAAACACAGGTTAAGTTTTTTCTTTTTCTTTCTTTCTGGGTTGGTTTTTTTTTTTTTTTTTTGTATAATTTATTTTTTGTCATACAATACACCCAGATCAATTTCCCCTACCTGCATCCTCCAAGCCCCCACCACCACATATCACCTCCCCTTTCTCCCAAAGCCACTCCTCCTCTGTTTCCCTTTAGAAAGGAGCAGGCTCCCGGGACAGCAACCAAACAGGATTTAACAAGATACAATAAGACTAGGCACAAGCCCTCATATTAGGGCTCAGCAAGGCAACCCAGTAGAAGGAAAGGGGTCCCACGAGTAGGCAAAAGAGTCAGAGACAGCCCCATTCCTACAGTTAGGAGTCCCACAAGAACACCAAGCTAACACTCATAACATATATGCAGAGGATGGGTGAAGGTTTTCAAACCTAACTTGTACTTCAAACTGTGAACTGTTTGAACATCAAAGGAAATATGTATCTCAAAGTTGAACCATGTGAATTTTTAAATTTTTATCAGTTCTCTAAGAGCTTTGTACAATGTATTTAGATTGTGTTTATTCACGGCAGTTCTTTCCAGACCACCCCCACCTCCGTGCTCATCCAACTTTGA
This sequence comes from Mastomys natalensis, assembly GCA_021653895.1. Classification (NCBI taxonomy): domain Eukaryota; kingdom Metazoa; phylum Chordata; class Mammalia; order Rodentia; family Muridae; genus Mastomys; species Mastomys natalensis. Next base: position 2,965 of record JAJTUV010001988.1, read on the forward strand.
AACTCTTTTTAAAACTCAAGATCAATTTGTGCTGCTCAAAGATTCTTGGACATGTGGTCTCCACTGGAGTGTAGTCAACTTACTAGGTATACACCCTTAGAGAAAACTATCTTCCCTCTTCCAGGAGGTAACAATTGTTAATGGCTCCATAACTAGGGTAAAATTTTATGCTCAACTCCCATCTTCATGCTGAAATTTTGTCTCACCTGAGATTGGGTAGGTCTTACGCATTCTGTCACAACCACCGTGAGTTCACATGTATAGCTACCCTGCTGTCCAGAAGACACTGTTTCCCTGTATCATCCACCCTCTCTGGTCCTTATATTCTTTCAGCCTCCTAGTCTACAATGATTCCTGAACCTTGGGAGAATGGATTGTAGTATAAATGTTCCCTTTAGGGCTGAGAATTATGCTACCTCTTATTCTTTACACTAGGATAGTTATGAATCTCTACCTTAATCATCATCTACCGAAAAGAGAAGTTTCTCTAGTGATGACTGAGAGATGCATTAATCTATGTGTATAAGGATGAATCCATAATGAATTCTTTCAAGTACTATGTCTAGACTAATACTAGCAGGCTCTCCCCTAGATCTATGTACTGATTATCCACAAGTTTTTGGATCAGTAATATCGCCATGTAAGGGTTTCATCTTGTGAGTGGAACTTAAAAACCAATCAAAAAGTGGTTGGTTACTCCCATGATGCCGATGTCACTATAGTACCACTGGATATGTCTTGTTAAGTCAGTCTCATTCTACCCAATAGGACTCAATCTGGGTACGGCTCATGATCACTTATCTCCTTGAGTGGCATACACAGAACCTTCCAGCACTATGAAAGTTAGCCAATAGCTCCAGGTCAGTACCAGCTTGATTCTCCAGGTTCAATGTCTTACTATCAAGTTTGGATAGTTCTAGGAAAAAGTAAAAGATCCTATAATGTTTGAGATTTTAAATGTGTGGGTTTTCTTTTTTTAAGTTCTTTTACAGTGGAGCAAACTTTCCTCTTCTTAAAGGTAGCAACTTGGTAACTTAATGTACATTTAAGTTTCCTTTTTACTGATTGTTTTTTTTTGGGGGGGTGTATGTGTGTGAAATGTGTGCGCATTGGCTTATTTTTAGGTCTATGAATTTTCTGGTTTTGAAAACCTTGTAAATTTATATTTTTTGCATTTTACTTTTAACAAATACAGTTACTTGCCTATTTGATATAAACTAGAAATGTCAGGCTCAATTAGAACATGATATACATATATATATTATATTTTATTTATATATATACAAATTATATTATATAATTATTTATTATAATATAAATAGTTTTAAAATACACTAGTACACAACAAAGAAATTAATAAAGTTTACACACACTGAGAAATTACTTCTCATGCATGCATAGTTTAAACTGAACTTTCTATATCAATTTAGAAAAGAAATAGATGTAAACACCCATTTAGTTCCCAGTGTTCCTTGCAAGAAATAAAACACAGCATTCATTTAATCATGGCTTCTCCATAGCCAGCAAGATGGCTGTGCAGTTACGAACAGGTGTTGCTATTGCAGAGGACTCGTTTGGCTACCAACACCCATATCTGACTGCTGACAACCACCTATAACCCCAGCCCAGGGAACTGATGCCCTTGTATAGCCTCCACAAGCACCTCCACTCAGGTGCGTGAATACACACGGATATATAATTTAAAATAAATCCTTAAAGGCAACACTAATGGACTCAGTAGATGTAAATTCAAGAGAGAAAGAGCACGTGAAGTCGAGAAGGAAAGGGAGCCTCGGGAGGAAATTGAAAGGGACAAGATGTAGAGTAGATTGGATCCAAATGCATTATATGCAGGTATAAATCTTAAATATTTAATTAGTTCATGGGTTATTACCAGGGAGAATCTGTGTAATAAATAAACAATATTCTCAATATGTCAAACCTTACTGACAGGTGCTCAGGCAGTCAGGGTTTACAGCAGGAAGACAGAGTCACCTACTGTTAAGGCTGGGAGAGTCTTAAGAAAGAAGGTTGCTTCTATTTGACAGCAGAGGAGCCAAACACATTAGTATCCCACTGCTGAGTTAGACATGTAGAGGCTTTCAAGCTGTGAGTTTCTTGCTTTGTAGGTAGAAAAGTTTAGTCATGGTTCTCCCTTTGAAGAGGTTCAGAGGGCAATACTGTGAAATCATCTCTCTCCTTCCACCTTTACTTGGGTTCTGAAGTTGGACTCAGACCACCAGGATTGTGAAGAAAGTACTTTTACCTGCAAATAAAAGTTACATGTATAAGCTTATCCATGCTGCGTTCTAAGTCAACAGCTGAAGTCTCAAACAACAACCAAGAAGAGAGAGACAGATGAATATGCATGGTGAGGTTTGCGGGTAAGACCCTTTTGGAGAAGAGCAACAGATCATTGTTGTATGTGGTGTTGCCATACACCAGCGTGGACCTGGTTGTCTCAAGTAAAATCAGAAACCTGTATTTTTATATAAATATATTATTCTTTTAAAATGAGGAAATTAATTCACAAAGGAGCTAGTGTTTCTCAAATAATGAAACCTGCTTCTTCAGACATATATGCCCTATGGAACCTAAGTTTGGGACAGTGCCACACATTACTCTGACCCGCATCTTCTGTTGTCCCTCCCTTCCTTGCTGTCCCTGTGTGTTCCTTCAGAATGTCTACATTTGTGTGTGACCTTTAAGGGCCATTTTACTTTCCTATTCTCCTAACCTTTTCCTGAACTCATTGAAAGTACCCCTTTGTCCTCTGAAGCACCGTTGTATTTGGATTCTCCCTTCTTTAGGACAGTAAACACTCTGAGCTCAGTAATTCTTTTTAGTAATTTTTCACTTCAATTAAATGGCTAAGAGTGCAGTGGTCCTATTGGATTCAACTTTAAATATTCCATTTCAAACTACAAGGTCTTGCATCCATGCAATCAGGCAGTATTTGAGAATTAACCACCACACAGTTTGAATGAATGAATTAAAATGTTGACATACATCTGTGAATGTCTAGACCACTTTATTTGATTCAGTGCTTGGAAGTCATATGTTAGACAGATGACTTTCTTTCCCCCTTCACAGTTTGTATACATAGTTTAGATAGGCAACTTTCTAGCATAACATCATTTTCTTAGCACTGACTTCTTTATTTTCCCATGAAATGAAGGTTCCACTCCCTCAAGCACATCTTTAAAATATCTTGACTCTGCATGTAGTGATGAGATTGTTTTATAAACCAATTTTAGGTTTGTGATATATTTGTGCCATTTGTCTGCAAATACAATATTTTCAAATTGCTGTAACTTGACCTGAATATTTTCACAAGAGAAGTAGCATCATTTCAAATTTACCCAGCTAACCATTTTAAAGTCCTGAATATTTTTCCTAAATTGGGTTAGTTTATATTAAAATAAACTTTTGAAAAGATTCATATGTTTTAATTCAGAGATTAAGAAAACAGATTTTTCTAAAACCCACTCTTGTAACCTTCCTTCCCTGTAGCCTCACTGGAAGGTGATGTCAGTCTTAATGTTCATTATCAACTTTCCCAAGCCATACACCCCACCTATGAAGATTCAAAATGAATTCCCTATCTGCAAGGGGATGAACTACAATTTAAACTTGGAGACAAAGGGAAAAAACTGAAAAATGTATTCCTCAAATATTCTAGGTGTTATTCTCTCTCTCTCTCTCTCTCTCTCTCTCTCTCTCTCTCTCTCTCTCTCTCTCTCTCTTATCCCTCTAGTGGAAGTTTGGGAGGGCAGAGTTCCCTAAAGTTCCATTAAAAACGTAGGGAACTGAGCACAAATGAAATATCACAGGAGTTAAGGAGACTTTCGTTGATATTTGAATTTGAGTAGCTGAAGTTCAAACTGGCATTTCCACAATTTAAGCTGCATATTTAAGGAGGAGAAAAAAAAAACCCAAGTGCTGAAAACTGAAATCCTCCCATGAGCAGTCATTCTATTTGAAAAATTAGAGAGTTGTCAAAGAACAGCCATAACATTTACAAGAATGTGGGGACAAAGCAAATTAAATGACAGACCTGTAAGAAGGTTGTGTGTGTGTGTGTGTGTGTGTGTGTGTGTGTGTGTGTGTGTGTGTTTCTCCCTGCTAAGCTGAATAGACATGCAAATGGGCTGTCATGTTAAAACTTTGTGTGAAGAGATATAACTCCAAATCCACATGCCCATGTGGAGGAGTTAATACCAACACGTCTGTAAGCAGCTGGTGTGGTCTTTCAGAATGGATGGCAGCATGTGTAGTCTATTACTGTTAATATCCAGCCCCTCTGTCTGCATCTGAAGCCTTGGAGCAGCCTGAGCACTTGACAGATTATCCTACAGAAATTATCTCTTGGGTTATAAGATAATAGCCAGAAATTCATAGAGCAGTGGGAATTCATAAAAACACAGGAATGTGTATGTAAAAAGAAACATAGCTATGTATATAGCAATGATGTGGAGCTATTTGCTTTCTCTTGTTTTTTCAGCATTAGGGATCACACTCGGAGCCTCTTTCCTGCTAACCAAGCATTCTACCTCTGAGCTGTATACTAGTGTGTATGTTTAAACCAGAGGAACATAAAATTATCCAGTTTTAATCAGAAAATAAACCAAGAACACCAATAGACGTTTAATTGTCTTTATTGGCTAGACACCTCTTTCTAGTAAGTATGGCATGAAACATCTGTGCTCTTTAGAGGTTAAAATGATGGTCATGTCAGAGAGTAATATAATCAGGATGAAAATAAAACCAACTTCCATGATGACCCTCTCCCATGAAACAAATAAAAAGCCTGCCCACTGGAGGCAAAAACCTCGGACAGAAATGTCAAGTTGAGAAATGCTTTCACATAAAGATAATGCAATAATAAAAGGAAGGAATACTTAGGGAGGGGAAACAATTGGAACAAAAACAATTTATGTGTAATAGAGAAGCTTCTGTACACATTTAAGGCATAACAGCCCTGGTAAAGGTTTCAGAAAATGATGAAATATTATGTTGATCTCTCAGGGAGAAGAGAAAGCTTCATTGAAAAATCACCAGAGTGCCAGATTCAAAGCAGCTCCCTGATAGTACACGGAAGTCTGTGTGCAAAATGTTGGTTGTCAGATGGAATAGCATACTTCCTCCAAAGCTGATCATGATAATCCTCAAAACCTGTGACTATGTAGCCTTCCATGGCAAACAGGATTGTCCTAGCATGATTAAATTAAAGACCCTGAGATGAGAGAAGGTACTCAACGGTATTCTGGTCTCCTGAGTTGGCTCAGTTGATTAAACATGCATGCCTTAAAAAAGAGCTTACATACCAGTCAAGAGTCAAAGGGAGATTTAACCAACCATGAAGAATGATCAGCAAAGCACAGAGGCAGGGTAAGGTGACCAGGAGCTAAGGGAGTCAGATGACTTCTAAATACTGGAAAAGGCTACAGAAATGGGTATTCCCAAGTCTATACGAGTGGAGTGAAGTGTCCTGCCAACAACCTATTCAGCCAGCAGGGACCAAGTCAAACCTTTGTAACGAAGAAAATGATGTTATTTTTGAGCCACTAAATTTGTAGTAATTTGTTACAGGAGAAATAGAAACTTACAACAGATTAAGTTCTGGAATAAGTGTTTTTAAAGGGCATCTTCCCTAGGTTTGGCCCAGTTATGATTTTAGGTTGTTTAGTTTTACTGTTGTTTCAGATGCTAAGGATCAAACTCAGAGACTTGCATGGAGCAGGTAAGTGCTTCACAAAAAGAATTTTCAAATACCTGTCTCAATTATGTGGTGGAATGAAATGCTATTGCATAGGAAATATGAGCTAACACATAAGCATTTGACGCTAAAGAAATGTAAGGACCTTTAGAAAAGAAGCCTAACTACTTATCTCTTAGAGCAATGAAGATGTTTTACTGTGCACAACCTGCCTAATTTTCATCTGATGGTAAGATACTAAATTTGGCAATATCATTCACTCGGTGAAAGCTTTTAAAAGTGTCCATTTCATTTAGAATTAGGTACTAATTTCACATCCCAACACTGAGACTTGTCATGTCCTCCAGGATCTGACCCTTAACCAGTTTCTAGCTACCCCCACTTCCTTTAGGTATACTCACACTGGTATGCCCCTCCTCCATAATCACGTATCACAGGCAACAGCAGGCCTTTGCACCGTTGTTGTTCTGCTTAGAAAGTCTGATTGTATGAGTCTAGGACTACAGATTCATCCTTTCAAGTAAAAAAAAAAGGTTCCAAGACCTGAATACAGATACATGTGAATCTTCCAAGAAAGTAGTGTATACAGAAGCACATGGACAGTATGGAAACTGTAGACTCCATAAAACAACCCACCCTGCTGAATCAGTCTGTGTAGGTGTTCTGTAAACTCTCCAAGAGATAGTGTCGGCAGGGCAACTCTACCCTTCTGAGACAGAAACAGCACGGAACACATCCCTCAGACCAAGCTAAGACAACACTAGAAAATGATATGATGCTTTTATCTACCACCTAACTCTCATATCAACATAACTAACTTTGCTAACTAGAATTGAAGTGCCATTGAGGCACCTCCCAGCATATGCTAGTTAGGAGCTTAGATACCGAGATTCCTGGACCACCTGTGCTACTTCCTCAGTGTTCTACAGGGGCAGCTCAGGAACCTTCAGGAAACTAAGAAAAGATAATAGCAACACTAACTCACAGAATTCTGTAATATACATAGCATACTAATAGTAAATGCTCATGAAAAGCTGCCCACACTTTATGAGAGACTTCTCTGCTCAGAAAGCCATCCTTCTACTGAGGCTTTCCCTATGGTTTGAAAGATGCTCCTTATGCTGACAGGAGCCTGATATAGCTGTCTCCTGAGAGGCTTTGCCAGAGCCTGACATATACAGAGGCTGATGCTCACAGCCAACCATTGAACTGATCATGGGGTCCCCAGTGGAGGAGTTAGAGAGAAGATTAAAGGAGCTGAAGGAACTGAAGGAGCTGAAGGGGCTTGCGGCCCCATGGGGAGAGCAACAATATCAACCAAACAGAGCTCTCAGGGTCTAAACCAACAGCCTAGGAACACACATAGAGGGACCCATGGCTCCAGCTGTATGTGTAGTGGAGGATGGCCTTGTTGGGCATCAGTGGGAGAGGAGTCTTCACAGGAAGACTTGATGCCCCAGTGTGGGGGAAATTCAAGGGTGGGGAGGTGAGAGTGGGTGGGTGGGTAGGGGCACATACTCACAGAAGCAGGAGGAGTTGGATGGGATAGGGGGTTCTGGAAGGAGGATGGGGAAAGGGGATAACATCTGAAATGTAAATAAATAAAATATCCTATAAAAAAAGAAAACAAAGAAAGATACTCCTTGAATATCTAAATGTATCTATTTTCATCTTTCACAGATGGTACATGAAATACAATAAAAAATTATTTATTTCTCCTGATGATTTCTAAACTGCTTGATCGATGAATGGTATTAAGCACCTGGATCACAAAATCTTTGCAATTGCTTTATGTGGTTATTCTTTCTTTCTGTTATCCACTGGATTACCCAAAGTCACAGTAAAATGGGACAGAAAATGTCAACAAAAATCTCTTTTTTAATTCTCCCAGACTTCCTGCTGATTTTTCCCCTCCTCTGGTGGCTAAACTAAAAGGATATAGATCATCATAGAAATTGCTACCAGAAACAAAACTTTAACAATAACATCCAGAATAACTGAGTGGAAATGAAATTTACTACTTAATGCTAAAAATCAAAATCCAAAAGAGATAGGAGTGAGGTAGTAGTACTCCATTGGCCCTTGGCACCTTCAAGAATGTGAAGATTCATGGGTATTTGGGCTAGAATTCTGGATAGAGAACATGGACAAGCATGTCTGTATGCCTTCTCAAAGGATAACAGAAACATCTCAGCTAGTCTCTTTATGAAACTGAGGAGATCTGGAAGCCAAAGGCTAGTCAATTCCAGTGACCCTTTTTTATAGGAACCTCTGGAGATCAGAACTCTTAGATCTGCCTTTGATGTTGATAGAGAGAACAGAAAACCACAGGGAAACCATTGATGCTGTATACAGAGAACAGAGAACCATAGAGAAACCTTTGAGGCTGTATAGAGAGAACAGAGAGCCATAAAGAATTAGAAATGCAATAACAGCACAGTGGGACCAGGAAGGAGAAACTGACTGAGCCTGCTTGGGTTGGTTCCTCTCTGTGTTTCAAGAGTGGAAAGGACACAAAGTCCAGATCTCAATGGTGGTATGCCTGCTTTAGGGCTGGAGAATCCTCTTTCAAAGAAACCTTTTAAAGAGGTGAAAAAAATCACAAGTTCTGGCTATGCTGTGATTTTTTTCCTAGAGGCACAAAGAGTAGAATAGTCACACCTATCATTAATTAACATCCCTAATGAATGGGATAGCCAAGAATCCCCTTTCTAGACCCTGGTGGTGAAATAGGACTTATTTGCCAAATTCAGACAAAAATTCAAGAAACACACACAGCCTAATAAGATCCCTCACTATATACATTTAGACCATGGAACTGTGGGAAAGGAAGGAAAAAGACCTAATACTGTAGACAGATTGTACAGAATCTACAGAAAACAAGCTGTCCATAAAAAGGGGGGGGGGGAGAAAGAAAAGAAAATAAAACAAGACGAAAGACAAGAGAGACACCATACTTGAATCTGAAGGACTTCAGAACAACTAAGTTTTAACTTGGAATGAAGGCTGGGGGGAAAAATGAGTTATTACTAGGGCAAAAAATGAGTTATTGTAAAAGTAGTTCTCTTTTGCGTACATCTAAATGGACCTATCAAATCTGTGTACATACCACTATTATATTTTAAAGTTTGTTTTCCCAAACTAAACTTCATTTTCTCAGCAATAGACAAAAAATGTGGAGGAAATCATGTTAGTCATTTTCATGAGGTCAAATATAACCACAGGCATTTTCTTTATGAAATAAGTCCTTTCCACCCTAAACTTCATCAAGACATGGCTCAAGTTTTCTCATGTGTAAAATTAAGAAGTTGGACCTCACCGTCTGAATTTTCTGCCAACTCCATAAGTAAATGACTAGGTAGGAAGTTCTCTTGGCTCTCTGGATTGAATCAAGTAAACAATTAAAGTACTTCAGACTATGTAAGCAGCTCTCTTGGAGAGAATGTAGTGACCTGAGATTCAGACATTCCCAAACAATGTTTCAGTTCAACACATTGATGCAATAACTCTCCTATGAATGGATCTGAATTTCCTACCGTTTGCTCCAGAATTAATTCCAGAATCAAATGAAATAAATGATCCTGCACCAATACACCTTTTAAACTCTCTCTTCTCTCTCTCTCTCTCTCTCTCTCTCTCTCTCTCTCTCTCTCTCTCTCTCTCTCTGTGTGTGTGTGTGTGTGTGTGTGTGTGTGTGTGTGTGTGTGTGTGTGTGTGTAATTAGCCAGCTTTTTGTTGGAATGGAATGTTCAAGCAAGTTTAATTTCTTTACATAACACCATCTTTCTGTAAGTTAAGTTCCCCTCTGGAAAGATAACTGCTGTTATTTATTTTTGCTTAATAAAGACTTCCTAGAATCACATTTCCAGTATTAGCAAACTTGAAAGCTGTAAAGGGCCCAGAGCAGTTCTCCTTTAAGTCTTAAGAGTCTAAGTCTCTTAAATCTCACAGAATGTGATTCTTGGTGATTTACTCTAAACCCCAGTGCAGCTACGAAGTGCTAATGCATTTCGTTCAATACGAATATCTTACGAATGCTATCATGTTTTCCAATATGTGATGCTATACACGTCTACTATAGGGTTCTAGGAGTGGCAGGTGTTGGCAATATTGTACTGTTCTTGAAGCAATAGAAAGGGGAAAAGTCATAATTCTATGGCAATAATTTCCATGCCACACTGACATTTTTAAATGTTTTCAATAGTGTTGATTTATTGGAAAGCTTAGAAAGGTAGTACTTAGAGCCAGCTTTCCCCATAAAATCTCAGTCAGTGACAGAGAATAACTTTTACATCTTTCAAACTGTCCATTGTGAAAGATTTTTTCATTACGATGAAGGTGTTTAGAGGTTTTTGATTTAATGTAGAATGATAACTCCCTTGAGTCTCTGACTTCTGGAAATAACAAACAATGAAACGTTACCTGTCCCCGGAGCGAGTTCAATAATGGAATATGCTTGACTATCCATGGCAACAGAATGCTTCCCCCGCTTGCTTGAGCACTGTGATGTGAAATTCTGACTCTCATAAGTTAAAATGTATTTATAAATACATTAGTTTGACCTTGTATTTTCTAAACAGGAAATGCTGTAACTCCGTATTTGTCGCTTTTCTGCTGGGGTTAATTTGAGCAATTTTTTATTTAATTCTTGGAGTGAGCAATATAAGCAAATAAAAGCTTAATACTCTGTAAATACTTTTTTACAAATTGGAGAAAGACAAACATAGAGTTAGAAGATTCCTTTATAAATACCAATTTATAATTATTTTCTACCACCCTAGTATCCTCTTCTAAGAGAAACATCCTGGCCCCCTTGCCTGTGAATCAGTTTCAGAAATCCCTACTGAATGGGAAGTAAACCCAGGATAACATCCTTTGTAAAATGTGTTCAATTTTCAGAGTTACAAATGGGAGCAAAAGAGGTCTATACTTATCCTCCAAAGGCTCTGCAGGTAGTGTTCCCCAGATTCATATGTAGACATCATTATAGCTCCAGCTTCTGGGTCACAACATCACAGCTTTTTAATCAGATTTCAGTTGGCCCAAGAATCTGCATATTAAATAACTGTTCTGGTGATGGCACATATGCTTATCCATAAGCCACACTCTGATAAGCCATTGGTACTTGCCAGCACACTCCCGCCCTACACTGACCAGTTCAGGGATGCACAGTTAGTACACAGTGAACTCACTAGAATGTCTCTCGGGATAACTCCACACTGTGGCTTAGAACACTCTATCAACTACTCTGGCCACCCATGGGAGCTCTTGGGTGTTGGTATGACTCATGTGCTGCCTGATGGGCTCCAGTTCCTAACAAGTCCTTCAGTGAGGTTTGGTTGTTTGTAGCTGTGCTCCTCTAATTCCGTACAGCTCTCTCATTTTCTAGAAATAATTTCCCATTTTTGACTTGAGCTTATGCTACATTAAATAAACATAATCTTAGTGGAGATCAAAATGCTCTAAATAATGGCATGCAACGAAAGAAAAAATACATTCAATAAAAGTGCTCTCTTGGCTTTGAAAATCATTCATTTCTTCTACAATTCTTTGACTTGTCAGTGAAACTATTTTTAATTAATTAAATTATGGCAGAGCCTTAAAGTTTGATGCATATCTTACATGAGCACCTCAACTGCAGAAGAAAAACTATATAAACAGAAAGACAATGAACAGAAAAGATCCCTTCCTGGTGCAAATTAAGAATATCTAAATAGCTCTAGAGTTCTGCCTCAATGGCAGGGCCACTGAAAGCACAGAACACTTACAATTTTGAATAAATGATAGATCACACTAAATGGATTTGCTTGCCCTGGAATTTTTAATGGGAAGGCTCCACAGACAGAATTGACAATATCGTCAGATGCTTGAGGATTTTTTTAAACTAAATTTATCTTTACCTGATTCATGAAAATATAAATATATAATATTTATGGAAAGCCATGTGATGTGTTAATGAATTTGTACATAATACAATAATTACATCAGGCAAAAATACTTATCAGGGACATTTACTATTTCTTTATGGTAACATTCAAAAGCTTTTCTTGTAGCTGTTTCAGATGTACAGTACCTGATTTTCATCTATAGCCACCCTACTGTGTAATCACATATCTGAATGTTATGTTTTATCAATTAGAAGTGGGAATGTATTTTAAAGCCAATTGAAGCTAACAGTGGGAGTGCAAAGCCCACGGTGGCTGAGGCCATTACCTCACTCTAATGAAAACACAATTACCATTTATTTTTTTAAGACTGTTAAGGAAGTCTTTCAGACTCTCCCCCAATAAGTCTAATTTCTAGTTCTTTCCAAAGATGTCTTCATCACTTCTAAGATCTCTATACTTGGCTTTGGTTTATTTCTTTCAACCCTGAAACAACTAAAGTTCTGAGTAACAAAAACATGACTAGAAAAGCCATATTTAATTTTTCTTTTTCTGCATTCCCTTTGATCCTGTGCTCTTGCAACCCTTCAGAACTACTTATGAATTGTGTTTGCTATTCTATGCAAGCCTTCCTGTTCCTGGGTTTCCAGATTTATTAAATAGTACTCAGAATTTAATCTCTGAAACATATTCTGTTACAATCCCTAGTTCAGTTTCCATTATGTATTCAATATCTTTCTAATATGCTTCTTTTCCCGTGTGACATCAACTCATCTCTTAAAACATCCTGCCAATTGTAACTCCATGGTTAAAACCCTCTTTAGTTTACTGAGAGATTTTGAACCTTTGTTCTATTATCTGGCAGATTTCCTGTTAGACTCCAAGTCATCTAAAAATAAAGCATGTATATCTTCCTCCCCACCTTTCAAATAGACATAATTTTCAGAAGTTCTAGACTTAGAATTGCTTTCTAAAGTTTCCTTAGGAAACTGGGTATCCAGACTTAAAGACAGTGATTGAAAACTGAATGTTTGTTATCAGATACATGTATGGTACAGAGAATGATCACACTGCTTCACCATTTAGTCTAGGTACTTAGCTTTAGCCCACCATTTCTCCCTTTTAGCGCTGTTTATTGGAGTAATCTTCGTCCAGTTTCATTACATCCTCGTTAGGCCATGGCTGCTATCTCCTTGCTGCCAACTCAAGAGTAAAGGTTCTTTTTGTTTTATGATCCCTGTGGGCAAATGTCATTCTTGGCTGAACACATCAAGTGCCCATAAGGTTCTAATAGTTGAAGTGCTTAAAGCACCTGCCATCCATCACAGTTTATGATGCAGTTGCCATAGCTACCAAAACCCATGTATTCCTGTTCATATGGTATCTCCTCCGTGAGACTGAGTGAGGGGTGGAGGACAGGGAGAGTGACCAAAGGAGAAGAGAAGGAGAAAAGAGAGAGAGGGGGGGCAAGAGAGAAAGAGAGAAAGGAAGGGAGGGAGGGAGGGAGGGAGGGAGGGAGGGAGGGACGGACGGAGGGGGAGACAGGGAGAGGAAAGGAATATATAAATATGAGATTTTCCAAACAATTATTCAAATCCAAATGCACAATTAAAATAGAAAATGGTTCAAAATGTAAGTACAGTATAACAATAAATTCAGAGTCACTAAGATAGGAAGGAGCCAAATCTGGACGAAATTGACTTGAAATAGATGGACAGAAATGACCCTGTATCCTTTCTTTGTTCCAGTAATTGTACTTTAGAGGATTATTTCTATCTTTAGAAATGAATGCATCATGTTAGCAGATAGCAAGGCATACAGTTTTCAAGACTTCCTTGGTGATAGCCTTTGGGGGAAAAAGTATCAGTGTATATAACTTTTAATCAAAAGTTACCATGGAGGCCTTATTTCTCCCCCAAAAGAATGCTTGCTTTTAAATAACAATACTAGACTTGTATTTTATGCCAGGCCTTTCATCCAAGAAGCACATATGCTCTATAAATGTATTAATCTTCACAACCTTGCTGTAAAACACCAGGGTAGCAAACTCCCCAGATGCGCATATTGAATTTTTAAAAAGCAGTTTAAGTTGAATCAATAGTCTATTCAGAAAGGAAGGTTAAAAAGGTAGGCCTTGCGCTGTGTCTTAATAATCAAAGTCCACTAGGAATTTGTTAGGCTGTGACAAAAAGAATAGAAAGAAAAAAGTGATCTTTTATATATTGCTTATGTGGCTTATATTGAATGTTACCTTTCATATCTTCAATAACACCGGGAGATTGAGAGTAATTTAATATTACCAACTTGAGCATGTTGCTATGTCAATTCGCAAATAGAAGCTGAATATCATCCAAAACAGAAATGATTCTCCAGCTGTAAAATTAGAAAATAAAAAACTATGACTTTACTGTGATACTGTTTTTAAAACAAAGTTTTATTAAAACTTGAGTAGAATATTAAAAATATCAAGCATTTTGATACACATTTAAGCAATGTATATCAGAAATCATTAAAATGAGTATTTCTTTGTTCCAGTAATTCTACTTCTGAGGATTACTTCTATCCTTAGAAATGAATGCAAAACTCATTTCTCAAGTGAAGATGGAGAATATACCTTCTAGTACTGCAACTAAACAGCAAATAAGAATATTCTTAAATTAACTGAACAAAAAAATTACATGTTATAAAACCAGCGACAGTGTCAGAGAGATCTCGGGGGTCCAGGTTAATTGAGACTGCTGGTCTTCCTACAGGGTGGTGCTCCTCCTCAGCTTCTTCCAGCTTTTCTCTAATTCAACAACAGGGGTCAGCAGCTTCTGTTCATTGGTTGTGTGCAAATATCTGCATCTGACTCTTTCAGCTGCTTGTGGATCACCAACCAGGCAGCATACACCAGTGATATGAGGCCCACAACACATACACAGCAGAGAACTGCCAGGTCTGAGTTCAGTCAGAGAAGATGCACCTAACCCTCAAGAGACTGGAGGCCCCAGGGAGTTGAGAGGTCTGGTGGGGTGGGAGTGGGAAATGGGATATCCTCGTGGAGACAGTGGGATAGGGAGGGGGTACGGGATGTGGAACAGTTGGAGGGTGGACCAAGAGGGAAATAAAATCTGGAGTGTAAAAAAAGAAAAAATAATAAATAATAATAAAAATTAATAAATTAACCAGAGACTCCTATACTTACCATCAACATATGTCATCCATGCTGCAGGCAAAGGTATAGAAAGAACAATAGGCATATTCTTATCGATGATGTTTCTGCCTTATGAAGGCTATAATCTACTGCTGAGAGATAGGTCCACCATGAAAGAAAGGTACAGTGGTAACGTGTGAGTACACATGATTGGAAGAGCCCTGAGAGAGAATGCATGTGGTAAGGTACAGAGCCACAAAAGGTTGTGAGCACAGAATGTCAAAAGAGCTGGTATAGGTTGATATTCTCCTGAAGTCTTGAGATTGTGTGATGTCTGGGAAATGACTTAGACCCTTGTGAGGAGAAAGAACAGGGTGGTAGGGGCCTAGAACACTCAGCTGGAAAAACTGGGGCCACTATGTTGAGGCAGCATCGTGGGAAAGAGAGGCATGTGAATTTGAACGAGCCTCCTTCAGGGCCTTGTGACATGCTGATCAGAAGGGACATAGTGACTACAATGAAAGATTAAAGAACATTTCCAAAAGTCTGATTTGGAAAACAGGAAGCTAAAAGTGAGAATCCAAAAGTAAGGCAGAGAGATGGAGGAATCACATTTAGACATAACGTTTCAGATTGTATGAGGAGCATCTAAGTGACCGTAGCCTATGGAAACTCGAGACTTCTGTATGTACCAAGAGAACAGTCACCTGGCAACCATCACTGGAGGAGAGAAGAGGGTGAAGTTTATTATAGGGAACAAAGATGAAGAAGCTCCTGAAGACCACCAACATTTGAAAACTGAGTGTTCGTTATGAGACACACGTACGGTACAGAGAATGATCACACTGCTTCACCATTTGGACTAGGCACTGCGCTTTAGACTACCATTCCTCCCTTTTGGTGCTGTTTATTGAAGTAATCCTCACCCAGCATTACATCCTCATTAGGCCATGGCTGCTATCCCCTTTGCTGCCAAGTCAACTAACAGGTAGCAGAGAAGAGTAATCTTCAGAAATGTCTCAGTTAGGGTTTTACTGCTGTGAACAGAAATCATGACTAAGGCAACTCTTATAAGGATGACATTTAATTGGGGCTGGCTTACAGGTTCAGAGGATCAGTCCATTATCATCAAGGCAGGAGCATGGCAGCTTCCAGGCAGATGTGGATCTGGAGCTCAGAGTTCCACCTCTTGTTCCGAAGGCAGCTAGCATATTCAAACTACCACAGGAAACATATCACACCAAGAAGTCCCAAGAAACCAGGGGCCACCAAGCAAGCAGGACCACTATCTTCTGGTTTAAGTTGTAGACTAAGGAAGGCAGTATCTGAATGGAATGGCTTAAAACATGAATGAGACATTCATTTTCAGAATAAGGAGAAAGGACAGTGAGCATGGGATTAGAAAATATGCTTAGGATCCCAGAGACCCACATGTACTTCCAGGGGTGTGAGCTGCAGAAGGTGAAGGGAAGGGGAAAAATATAAAAATAAAAGAGAATGTATGCAGATCCAGTGTAGCCTTTCCAGTCTTCCTACAAACGGCATAATTTTATGGAGCCAAATAACTTAAGTGACAATTTTGAAAGTCTTTAATGAGACTACAAAATACTTCGCATCAAATTGGTAAAAATTAAAAGAAGTATTGAGTATAGATTATTCTGACAACTTTGTAAAAAAAAAATGTTTACTGAGGGTAAGATTGGAGAAAAGTATATGAAAAGGTTCATGATGAGTGAGCTTGAAGAAATTAGTTTTTACACACATCCCCACTTTAAATTTTTTATTAAATTTCCCTGAATAAGTAAAATTTAATTTTATAGTCACATCTAAGTTTTCAAAAAAGAAAGAAGTTGAGAAGGAAAAAGAAAAATAACAGTCTTCATTTGGAAGTCTGGTTCTGGACATTTTCAGAGACATATATGGAAATTAGCTGCAGTTCTCTATGATGTTATGTTAGCAAGAGATAAAGTTGGGGCAGGATCTGGATTTCAAACAGGTGTTAGCACGTGTGTTAAGGCTCTTTTAATTGTCAAGTTAAAAATACTTTTGTTTCTTCAATAGTATTTAATATAAGTTGCATTGACTGTACACCTTCTAATTGTGTTTTGTGTTTTGAAATACCACATGTTCATTATGAAGGTCCATCAACTAGCTTTTGTTTTAGTGCCCTGAAAAAAAAATTTAAAAAAATAAATAAATAAAAAAATAAATAAATAAAAACATGAAACAAGAAAAGAAAAAGAAAGACGGGAGGAAGCAAGATAAAATCACCTACACAGAAGCATGGAATGTCAGATCAAACCATCACCACATGCAGAGATGGACTCATGGGGGGAGCAGAGGAAGCCCTGACTGAATGTAAATTGTTGACAAGGACTAATGTCTCAGAGACACAGGACGAGCAAAGCCCTCTGTTGGCCAGGCTCAGGAAACAGGCAAAGCCTTCCTCTGATCCCTGTGCAGATGTTAGTGGTGTATGCAGACGTTAGTGATGTGTGCAGATGTTAGCAATGTGTGCAGAAGCTAGCTTCCTCCTCTTAGATGAGAGGACTGCCACCTGAGACTGTTCCCTACACAGAAACTCCTACAAAGACTAGCAAGTCTCTGTGTACTGTGAATAATAATTGTGCCAAGGTTCCTGATAGTTGGTATCATTCCACCACCTACGGAGCAAGCATGACCCTACTCGATCTCAGATTTTCTGTATGTGGGTCTGTGTATCTGACCCTTTTTCATTCTCTTCTTGTTCCATTCTTCTTGTTTCCAGAACCAAACTCTGCTGGAGGTGGCAGACACAGGACTCAGAATACAGGTTTTGCATTTTGGACCTAATCTGCTTGCCAGTCTTTTTACTTGTAATTTTTACCTTTGAATTCTAGAATTAAGAACAGCTTGGCTTTCTTTACATCTAAGGGCAGCCTGTTTCATCACTGAGAGTTCTGACAGTCACTGTGTCAGAACTTTAACCTTTGACTCCAGAAATGGATAAGAACCCCTACGGTGGAAAGAATAATTGGAACTTCTATTCTTGGAACGGAAACATCTGGACCATGGTAGACTCTTGCAGAATGAAGTGCTACTATGAACTTTATCTGACATAAAATGTGATACTCATGAATAAAATAAGTAATAAATCTATCTCAAAGTTGGCATTTCTTCTACTTAGAAACTTTTTGAAATCTGCCAATACATTTGTAAGTTGACATTTTACAAACCAAGAAAATTAGAACTCATTGATTCAGCCCTATCATTGCATATTGATCAGCATGCTTGATACTAGAAGTTCCTTTTGTTGTTTTCTACAAATCCTTTGACAGAAACATGACCACACCACATAACAATTCCCCAGAAGGCTTCCCAGTCGGACCTATAAATAAAGAATGCGTACACAGCAAAGTGCAGCCCAGGCAGGGCTCCGTTCTATGTGGTCTAGCCAACCTCGGCTCCGATGCACTACTGGCTTATGAAAATATATTTCACTTTTATTATTTAGAACTGCAGCACAATGGAAACTTGGAACTGCAAGCAGCAACATTTAATTTTCCTTGAGCACATTTAAAATTGGAATAGAAAAAAATCGCATTCAATTTAATATTTCACCTATTTCCTTGGACCGTTTTCATTTTTCCTTTGGGAAGAGAGAAGGAAAAGGGATACATTCAAATAATTGCAACTGAATCTTTAGCAGGGAACTCCCTGAAACAAAGCTGTTTATTGACCAGTTTTGTGCTGTGAGTCTATACAGCTTTCTTGACATAGAAGAACATGCCTGTTTGTTTTGTTTGTTTTAACCAAGTACTGGCCTTGAACATTCTAGTCAATCCAGCCAAGTAGCTGGTCTGAGGTGAAAAAATACTAAAGAAATATACACATGCCCTTTGAATGACTACTGCAGATGGAGAACAGCTGAGATAGAACCAGATTACATAAAATATAACCAACCAATGCAAGCTAAATATATGCATATGCATACACAGATGTGTATTGTGTATGATTTTAGGTGGATATAAATTAATGAAATTCCCTGAGGCTTTATCAAACAACTCGGGAGTTAATTGTACTTCTCTTTCTGTTATGCCCCTGGGCCTGACAATACTCCCCACAGGAACTATAGACTAACAAAAACCCCATTACCAGGCACAAGAAACAACTTCAGAATGGCTAGTCAGGTAGTCCATTTACTCCCGACAGAATAGAGTGTGGTTGTTTTTGGTCTCCTCTCAGAGGTTGGAGGAATGTCCTTTCTGCTGAAGACACCACACACTTATGACACAGGACTCAAAGTATCGGAGCTGGATCTAACCTGGAAGCCTCCTTCCTGCTCTCTAGCTTCCACAGTCTCTGAATATACTCTCCATGTTGCCGGTGGATGGAAGCAACTAATAGTCTCACCTAGCTGTGACACCTAAAAACCACAACATGGACCAGCATAGCAAGGTATCCAGAAAGCTACAGAAAATGGTACTCACTTGTTGGTAGTACCCAACTGCTGTCTAATTGAAACTTAAGGTCCCCTTAACAAGAAGAAAAACTGCCTGGTACTAGAAACCTAAGCCAGCTTGCCCAGGCTAGTGAAGTCATGGATCATAGAAGAGAATCTACTAACACCACGTGCTAGACCAGCATAATTCCAAACTACATTGTAAATCTTATCCTTATACTCTCAGGTAAGTGTAACTATCCACCCTCTTTTTATAGCAAATGGAAACCCAAGACAGAAAATCATAATCAATGGATCATGAGGAGCCCAGCCCAATGGAGACATTGACACCACAGCTCCTGCATCTACAGCTCAAGGAACATTGCAGAAGAGGAGGCAGAAAGATTGTTAAGAGCCAGAACAGCAGGAATCATGATATGAACCAGTCTCTCCTAGAAATAGCTGCATACACCAGATCTGCCCGATGGCGGCATCAATAAGGATGCTAATGCAGAAAAGGGGAAATCTCATAGAATCATACCCCAGGAAGAGGAACTACAGGCAATGATGACTGCTAAGAGGTGGGGAGTTAGCCTCTCTCGGGGATATAAAGTATAAAGTGAGCCATATACACATAAACCACATACACATAATCAAAATGGATTCAGCTGGTTTGTTTTTCATATTCAAGCATGTGTGTGTGTGTGTGTGTGTGTGTGTGTGTGTGTGTGTGTGTAGTATATGTAACAATAAGAATCAGGAAGAAGAGGGTGTCAATTTGAACATGAAGAGAAATGGAAGGAGTTGGAGGGAAAGGACTTAGGAAATGGACAGAGCAGGGAGAAGCAATGTAATTATATTTCAATTAAAATGTATTAAAAATAATATTCAAAAGAAAAATAAGAGGATGTAACTGAATTAAAACTAGCCTAGAGAATTTTGTTTATGAGCACAATACTCTCTAAATTTACTTTTAAAACACTGTCCACAAAGCGAGCCACAGCATTTTAATCAATGTTACAGTACTAGCTTATTAGAAATTCCAATTCCATAGTGAAGAATACCCCAAGTTCTTCAAGTTTGTTTAAAAATACAAGAAAATTGTGTCCTGTGGACATGCATAGGATTTCAACTAACAGTTGAAAGGCCTGTAACTAAATACACAGGAAAATCTGTTACTGACGCCAGTACCCTTGACATAAAGAGTGGTTTCTCTGCGTGATCAATAACAAACATAAATCTTTTTCCACCTGAATACCAGAAGTTTGCCCACATTCAGGAAGTAAAAGATAGCTCTTGCCGGGCAGTGGTGGCGCATGCCTTTAATCCTAGCACTTGGGAGGCAGAGGCAGGCGGATTTCTGAGTTCAAGGCCAGCCTAGTCTACAGAGTGAGTTCCAGGACAGCCAGGGCTACACAGAGAAACCCTGTCTTGAAAAACCTAAAAAAAAAAAAAAAAAAAAAAGCTCTTATCTTAATAATTACTTACTTACTTCACCTGTATTCTCTAAAAACTAATGTAATTAGATGCATAATATAAAAAGAATTATAAATTTGACTATTTGATACTTGTGTTGGAGGAAGAGAGAAAACATATCTAGTTTAAATAAATGAATGGGCCATTGAATGTTTTCTTTCACATAGGAAAGCCTTGCATTAAAGTCAAGTAAAAATAAAGAAAACTGTAGATGAATGCTTAAACTAAATGCAGTCACCAAAAAATATTTTCCAGGCACTAATTTTCTTAGCCAGCCAAAGATAACCTAAAAGTTTTCTGTTCAATGGGAATGTTTTAATGTATATGTGAGCGAAGCTTCTCCTTCCACTTCCTCTCACACCTTCTGAAACTGGCTGACACTATTTGCACATGTGTCTATTTTTGACAGGCTCATGCCCCTATTTCTACTTACACATCACAGCATTCACTAACTTAACTGGACACTATTCATGCTTTGGTTCAAGTCAGCTTTGTAACAGAATTGCCAATTAGAAATTAGCTTCCCTCATGGGAGGCCTACCCTTTTCTGAACAGAAATTGCAGAGTGGATTGGGGGGGGGGTAACTCAGAGGGGAGGAGGGAGGAGTAACTGTCTTCCAGGTATAATATGTAAGAGAAGAATAAATAATGACGAGAGAGAGAGAGAGAGAGAGAGAGAGAGAGAGAGAGAGGAATCACGTCTGTTTTCCTTCCATAAATTTTTGCTGATCACTTAAAGCATCATTCTCTCTTCCTTTGACCATCTCCAGAAATAAAAGATAAATGACTATAAGTTAATTTCATTTCCCTTTTTAATTTAAAAACATGTATATAGTAAATATAAGAGACTCCAGAAACTTTTAAAATTTAAAGAAAAACACCCAATAACTTTTTCACATTGACTGAATTGGTTTTTTTTAAATAGTTTAGTTACTATTTTTTTCTCTTTATGTACTTTTACATATGATAAAATCTTTACAATGTTTTCTTGATCATATATCATTGGCATGACACATATGAAAGAATGTTACAGACATTCATGAAAATATCACAACAAAATCCATTATTTTGGGACCTCAAGAGAAAGTAGATCTGTATAACAGTACTATTTGTTTAAATAGGTTATTTATTCTGCTTTAATAAATAAATTGCTTATTCTCTATCTTTAAAAGAAAATACTGTGGGACATATATATTTCCTTAGAATAAATTCTCAAAAGTGCTCACTGAATGTTATGAGGTGTGTCAGAATTTAAGGAAAGTGTGTCATGCCCAGTAGGAGTTCATTTAATATTAATTGGTATTACTCAGCTGTTGACTCAAGAAATTGTATATTTTACCAACTAGCTTAGCAGCCTCTCTAATAAAGACCATCCAATTCTAACAGTGGATAAAGACTACTTCCTTATGATTTCACTCGGTTTTACACCTGGCAATTATCCTCAGTATGACTATTGCTCAAAATTTTGCAATAATCCTCTCCTTTCACACATGTGAAAGACTGCACTTCTTTACCCTCTCACAGTTGAATATGCAGGTAACTTGCTTTGGCCAACAAATGTGAGTAGAAATGACCACTCCCACTCCAACCAAAGCCTTGGAAAGCTGTCACATGACTGCCTGAGGTAGTGTCTATCAAATGATGGATATGTCTACATGGTGATGAAGTCACAAACAGAATTTAAAGAACCGTTGCCCAGAAGAGTCTAGCAGAACCCATGAAGGTTGCAGACCAAGAAAAATCACTGCTGTGCTGAGACTCATTACAATGCAACCCTCCCTGGCTGGCAGAACTGTAGAAAAAGATGAAATCTATTAGCATCTGATTGCTTTAGTTAGTAATAATCTTGCAATGTCTTTTGATGTGGTTTTTAAATGAGAAGGTGAATTGTTCATAAGTTTTCTAGAAAGGTTTTGCACACTACTACCCTTGCTACTCTCTGCCAACATATTCCTGATATCATTTCAAACTCAAGGAATTTTCTGTAATTCCCAAAGAGAGATGGTATCAAGAGTCTTGGAAGTACCTGTGACTTCACTACGAAATAAAAGGGCAAAATACTGCATAATAATACTGCAAAATACCTCGTGAGAAATGTAGCTGAGTGTAGACGGACTAACAGGTCAAGACATTTTCTTCCTCCTTTGTGAACCCCCATAATATTTAGTATAATGCTTGTTTTTTTAATGGAAATTCACTCACTCAACTAAACGCGAATTTCTTAAGCTTAAAAGAGCCCGTGCTGTGTGCCCATCCAAATAGTTTATTCTGCGAGTGTGGACAGTAAAATAGAAAGGTGAGACCAGAACTGACCCATAAGTATGGGGAAAGGAGCCAGTCTGTGGGGTACGTAGAAAAAACTAAAAATTAATAAATTCCAGAGGTGGGTTTGCTACCTGCCCTAATGGTTTATGTTCCCGAATGAAACATACACACACATACATACACAAAGCCTTTATATTTTAATATGCCTTAAACAGCACAATAGTTGGTCACTTCCTAACACCATGCTGTAAATTCAAAGTCATTCCTAATTTTATGTTCCACCTTAGCTGCTCCAGACCCACCTGTGAATCGCCTTCTGGGCCACACTTTCTTAGCACACGTTCTGCTTGCTTTTTTTACACCATCACGGCCTCTATATCTCTTCTCTGCCCACACTCTCCGTCAAGCATGGCGAATCTCCCTTCTTCTCTTCCTGGATCCAATCCCGAGAATCCTAAAATCCCGCCTTTGTCTGTACTCCCCAACTATTGGCTGCTGGCATTTTTATGTACCAACCAGAACCAACTGGGGCAGGTTCCCAGAAGCTATGTGCAGACCCTCTCATACAAACTGATTTTGGGCAAACGTATTTAGCATTTGTAATACAAGCAGCTACAGAGGTAGCATGTTAGGCTGCTCACTGGTTCAGAATGCTGCATTCTTTAGACCATCCTTGACTACTCTATGCACAATCAGTTTGCTAATTTTAAAGGAAAGAAAAAAGAACAAGAATAAGGCAATGAACCTTAACTTTTCCTGTGCAACCAGCTAGTATCCATGTGAGAACAGACATACTCAGGCAGACAACACTGGACTATCCTATTCCAGAAGAGATGATGAATCACAAACAGCAAGAGTTAGGCCAATTACAAGTATTTTTTTTTCTCCCAAGTTGGTACGGTACTGATGGTGCCATACCCACTGATAAAATCTACCCGCTTGAGGCACGTTTTATGAGGGCAGTTCTCATCTAGGTGTGACAGACTGAATCTTTGAACATCATCATTAAAATCAATGAGAGCGCTAACAGAGTCAGAAGTGTGGAATTGGGTGTACCAGCGCTGAAACTGCTGATGTTCATTTAAGTTCACTGTTCATTTTGCAAGCAGAAAGATTTATCCTATCTGACAGAGCAATCCAAAGAATCTCTCCAGTCCAGACTACTCAGCCCTGAGCTGAAAATTACAAAAAGCCCAGAGCTGCATGCTAAATTATATTTTTCTACACTTGTCTACTCCCGTCTACATAAGAGTCACTATTTTTTTTACTATGTTGGTAATAGGAATGCATTACCAAGAAATAACCCTGATGTGCCCCAGTATATAGGCCCCCACAAAGAAGAAAGCACTTCAGAATCCCACAGAGACAGACAACCATGAGGGTGAGAGACTTCTCTGCTGTGCCAATGGAGATACACCCAGACACCACAGCCAGTCACCAGAAAGCAAGCAGCTTGCCTCTCTCATCCTGTCTCCTGGGAACTCTCACCATCGGGCTGGATTAGCTAAAAGGTAAATGGAGTGCATCCTTGGAGCCTGAAAGATGGAAAGTGAGCAAAAACACCTAGGAAGGATTTCTGTGTTATTTCCCAAAAATGCATTTTTAAATTTATGAGCTTTTTATTCTTGATTGTGAGTAGTTTGGAGAATTGTCTGTTATTTTTCAGAGTAAAAAAATCTCTAAAGAATGTCTCTCCAATGATGAGTGAGGCGGGAGCAATTTTGTTTTTTTCCATCGTGGGTTGATTGTAAATTATAAATTTCAATAAAATTAATTACTGAAGAAAACCAATTAAGAGTAGAGACATAAAATGCAAGTCCCAATTTTTTTTCATTATCAGATTCAAGAGACATA
The DNA here is from genome assembly GCA_021653895.1 of Mastomys natalensis. Classification (NCBI taxonomy): domain Eukaryota; kingdom Metazoa; phylum Chordata; class Mammalia; order Rodentia; family Muridae; genus Mastomys; species Mastomys natalensis. The sequence goes on from JAJTUV010001988.1 coordinate 27,720, forward strand.
AAATGACTCTGTGACACTGCTATAAAGATTTCTGAACACTCGATGTCCCTGTTCACCTGTGCTTCTGCAGAACGCCGTTGAGGAGGACAGCACTAAAGGCCTCGGTCCAAGCTGATGCAGAATAATTATGGCAGGGTGGTTGTGTCCTCTGATTTTCTTTAACACTTTTTGACATGATTTCACTATGAGTAGGATTCAAAATTCAAATCCTAAACTTTAGATCCCCCTTTCACAAAAAGTAGTCAAATAACAAATTATATACAAGAAGTATATTTGGTGATTCCTTCATCTAGAAATTCCTTCTTTTTACACTTTATCAGGCAAAGAGCAAATGGTACAGTCAGTTCTCCCAAGGACTTCAGTAGGATCAAGACAGCTGCTCACTTACAATAGTACTTTGTCCCTCAGCTTCGGCTACCTTTGATCCAAAAATATCAAGTAGAAACATTCAGAAATTAAAAAAAAAAAATCCTCAATGTTTTAAATAACTTTCATTACATTGTTAAAATTGTTCTACTTTACTCTTATTGCAATTTACCATGCCTAATTTATAAAATAGAATTACTCATAATCACATGTATACAGAGGGAGGAAAGTATATTTTGATTCAGTTTTGTACAGTTTCAAGCATCACAGGATGTTTTGAAACGTGGTCCAGAAAGAAAAGGGACATGCTGTACTTTTCACTTGTTTTTCTTTTACCAGGGATTTAATCATGCCGGGTTTGATACACAACAACTGCAAATTCAGTGGTCACCAGCTGGTGCATTACTAAACCTCTTGGGTCCTTAATTTTAGGCATTAAATGAAATTGAACTTTAATAGCATATCTAGGGGCCTTTTTGTTACTCTAAGAATAATTTGTGATATGATACATGGCATGTGAGCCTTCCTTGGGAGTTTTACCATAAACGTGTGATGTTCAGACATCACCAGTGTTCCCAAATAGCAGTTGTGACAGCACTATTATAGGGTGACTCCCTGTTTAGATTGGAGTCCTGTTCCACAAGAGGGAATCTATGCCTAGTACTGTAAGCTCATCTCCAAATATCTGTGACTGAGGAGACATTAGGCCCTAAGGGTAACTTCTTATTGTTGTTTAATGAGTTGACACAGTATCAAATTACCCTCTAAGCAGCTATGTTTATGCTCAAAGAAATGAGAGGGAAAAAGAAGGTAGAAGGAGGAAGGCAGGCAGAATGTATCTCTGTCTGTATGTATGAATGCACATATTACATATATGCATGCATGTACGAATGTATGTATGTGCATGTATTATGAATGTATGTATGTGGTATATATATATATATATATATATATATATATATATATATGATATGTATATATAATGTATCTATGTACATGTATGAGACTGACAATGTAGAAAATACATTTTAAAACATAAATAAGTTAGATGGCGTCCAACATTTGTACATTTCTACATACCTCTTAAATGTAAAAGTCAAACCCAAAAATACAGAGTAAACAAAACATACTGTTAAGTTTGGTTTTGCTACAGAATAATTGAGTACAGTCATGTCTAGTTTTTACAGTCAAAGAGGTTGTTCAAAATCTAAAAGTATAAAGTCTACCACTCTGAAGTTTTGTATCTAATCAACAAAGAGGAAAGTAAGGAACAGAAAAAGTTAAGTCCTACCCTGCAGGGACATGTTATTGCATGAGTTTTCATTTTTCCCATAAATTTGTCTGTAACATAGATCACTTAAGTAAGTCCTATATGTTTTTCTCTTTATTTCTTTTATTTTTTTTCTTTTAATTTTAAATTCAGACTAGGTATAATAGTTGCTCTGAATTCTTATACCAGTCATAAATCCAATCATACCTAATCCCTATATCAACTGATAATACAGTATTCCCAGATATGCATTACCTCATCAATATTCCATTCATGTTTTCTAATCCTCCCACATACTTTAAAGCAAGCCCACAAGTACTTTTTTGCATTGAATTTACATGTACATCCCATATATTTCAGTAAGTTTAGTGACAGACAAGCCTAACAAGATGTATGGGATTCATAGGATATAAAACGTGGCATCCACAGCAACTGCGCTGCCTCTCTGCAGGTCCAGTGGGTCTGTCAGCCTGTTTTAATGAAGCTAAGCTGGGATGCAGCACTTTAAAACTCCACAGTATTACACAGCTGTCATGGCAGAGTGTCTGCTGCAAATAGGCCTAAGGAATCATAGTCTGATTGCGCAGGGAAAATAGAAAGTCTATATTTTCATTTACTTTTTCTTCGTACTGACACTTAGGACTGCACCTCATATGCATGTCAAAACTTTCCTTGTAATCCGCACTGCCACACAATACCTGTCAAAACACATTTGACAGATACATACTCCAGAAATTTTATAAATTAAAAATCAAAACATTGGAATCATAAAGCCCAACTTAGCTACTTTCTCTACCTTGGTTCTGCCGTGTTTCTCGTGCTTCTTCAGATGTCATAAATCTGCATCATCTTTCATTTCCAGTATTTATTAATAAAACCTCACCCACAGTCTCCGGTTGAGAAACAAAGTTCAGATCAAAATTATAGTTCAAGATTTGGCATCACTTTTATTGAATCAGACTCTATCTATGAACGCCAATGAATAATATATATTGGACACAAACTGGATATAATAAAAATAATAATAAATTGAAAGCTGTTCAGATGGCTCTGCAGTTAAGAGAGCTTCCTGCTCTTACAAAGGACTCAAGTTCAGTTCTCAGCACCCACATACAGCAGCTCACAACTGCCTGTGGCTCTGGCTGTGGGGCCTGGCCTTGACAGGCATGCACACACATCTCACATTCACACAGACAGAAACACACACACCACACACACACACACAAATAAATAAATAAATAAATAAATATAAATAAATATTGAGTTTAATTTTGCATTTTACTTCTAGTTTTCTTAAGCCAGATATTATTTGATTAATTATATATTTTCTGGTATCAATCTAATATTAAAATAGAGATGACAATGTACATGAAAATAACTTATAAATTGCCAAAGCCCACCTGTGGGTCTATACAGAACTCTCAACTATAGGACTGTGCTTGTTTTCAAAAGTAAAATGAATTTGACATCCCTCTAGAATTCAACATAAAGTCTGAAAATAGTCATATTTTATATATCAACTTATAAAAATCTATTCTCTTTTATGTAATAAGAAAAATAAATGACCCTATCTGAACTGTTAACACAGTGAAGCCACAATGCAGGGACTAGCAGAAATCCAGATTCATTCATTCCTTACATTATTCTTTCTCCCCATAGTACAAATTATCATGATTTCTATATTCCCTTCACAATATCAAAGAGTAAACATGAAATATTTATTCTTGCACCTAATTTTAAATGAAAAAATATAATGTTCAGGAGAACAAAAAGCACTACCTTCAAATGTCATACAATCCACTCAGCTGGTCTCACCACATATGTGGCCTTGGTCTGTGGTCTTGGCTCGTCCCTCGAGGTCCTCCAGATCCCACTCTACCATCCCGAATAGCAAACGTTTATCAGAACACCACCTGAGAAGTCCTCACGTTCTTCACACTAAAAATAATGTTGCATGGCTTTGAAAATGTATTCGGGAGACTAGCATTACTTTCTGAACTTCGGCAGCATGGTCACAGACTGAGAAAATACCAATTTTCCCCAGGCAAAATCCTAATCCTCTTCTTGACAAAATCCTATTCATTTTGTATCATTCCTCAAATTGCCAAGTCAAAAACTTACTATTACCATATCCGAATACACAACCCAGAAGTTATTCAGGTAGGAAACTTAGCCATGTCACATACAAACAATTGACAAGCGAAGAAAACTAGAAATACAATGGAAAATTAAGCCAAGTGCTATTTAATTAATTATAAATTTTTCTGGCATCACATCAAATATTAAACTAAAGATGACAATGTACATGAAAATATTTTATAAATTACCAAAGTCTCCCTGTGTGGCTTTTAAATTCCTGCTAATTACTTGAGCTAATGTATTTGTGGCTTATAAAGAAAAGAAGAGATAAAAGTAAGACTCCTTTGATCAGTTTTCTATAGCAGTCAGAAATTGCAGTGAGGCGTCTACTCAAAGTCACAAGACTTGGATCGTAAGGCAGTTTCGCTTGTCTAAATACAAAGACAGGAAGATGCTATCATCCAGAAAGTTCTATCTGCAGAAATCGGAAACAAGGACCAACCCTAGTTGCAGCCTCAAGTTTCAGAGTCATATGCTAGAGTTGATATGACCTTTCCTTGCCATTTAAAGTAAACTTTTTTTTTTTTTCAGAAATAAAGAAATATCAGAGGCTACAGGTTTAAAATAAGAAAGCCACCAAATTCAACTGTCATGTAGATGGGGGGAAAAAATCTAATTACTGTGTACTCAGGCAACAACTTTTCCAGCAAGAATGGACTTTTTTTTGACATTTTAAAGACATTGCTCATAAATTTGTTTCTCTTTTATGCCTTTTTAGTTAGTGTAGAGAATAATAAGCTTTAGTGTGACGTGATCATGTGTAAACATCGTGCTCTTTATTTACATTCTCTCTGCAGCTACTGCCCACACGTTCCTCTCCCTCACTGATTGCCTCTTCTTGCCCCCTTTATCCTCATGTCCCATGTGTATACGGGAATATGCACTTACATCTCTACATATGAGACAACATGCAAACTTTGGTCATTATAACCCAAGCGATATGACTTTCTCCTGTCCTACCTTCTCCTCTCCCTTCAGCTTCCTTCTTTTCCTTAATAGTCCCCCTTCTTCTTCCATATCCTAGATACACATTTTCTTTTTTAAATCTAGATTCTGCCTGCAAGCGGAAACACGCGATGGCCATTGTCTTTCTGAGTCTGGCTTATCTCATTTTAAGTAACGATCTCCAGCTCCGTTACTTACTGTAGCAATCTTCAGTTCTACCCATCTTTCTGCACATGACCTCACAAAAGGTCATTCGCAGTGTACACATAACCACATGCTCTTTATCCATGTGTGTGTTGCTGGGAACCCAGGCTGCCTCTGTGTCTTTGTTATATTGTGAATGGTCTAACAGTAAACATGGATGTGAATTTCTGTGGTAGCCAACCTACATGCATCAGATTAAAAACCCAGAAGTGGTACAGGTTGGTTGTGTGGTACTCCGACCTTCAGTTTTGAGACTTCCCGGCAGATTTCTGTAGTAGCTTCACATTCTTTATTCCCAGCAGTAGTATGCAGTAGGGGTCTGCTTTTCCCAAGTGTTCCCAAGTGAACTTAGCTCTGACCATTAAAAGGAATATTTTTGAAAATTTCTCAGCAAAATTTCAAGCTGAAGGTGTCAGGAACAAATCATAGTAAACCAGTAAAAATGCACAGTGTAACTACCTAAGATAGGCAAGACTAAGAGCGCTACTGTAAGACCCTAGACACACAGCAACCCTGTTCCCAAGATTTCACTAGACCTATCAAGAAAAGCATGAACAGCAACATCAGAGACACAAAAGAGTAGTCCTTACTCGGGAAAAAGATGGAAGCAAGTTAACACAAGATTTGTTTAAGATATACTAAGATGAAAACCTCTAAAAGAAACTGTCTTCCTTAGGACATGCAGGGTCGTATATAAGATGTAAGAGAATGTATGTATGCTGTATCCTCTGTGGACATTTGTCTGAATGGTCACCTAAACAGGAAGGAGGGAATGGGGCTAGGTCACTGGAGGATATGGCTATGGGAGGAGCTATGAGCATAAATAATAGAGGCACCATGTCCCCTGCTCCTGTGCCACCCGTTACTCCAGCTCCTCCAGAACAAACCTGCCACTATGATGCCAGATGGAACCCTGGAATTGACCCCACCGATAATTGAATGTTTCCAACAAGCCGCTATAATGGAAGGACTTGGAGCAATTGTTGGAACTCCTTCTACATTTAACTATCCAGTCCTGGGAGTTTAATTTGCTCCAAATAAATGCCGCCAATATTAGATAAAGTTGCATTGTCTAGTTTCCTGCAGCCCTTAAAAGAAGGGCCCTTTTGGACTAGCCAGAATTCTACCCTGGAAAAGTGTTAGTTCTTCCCAATAGATAGGTCTTCCCTGCTTGTGCTACTCTAGGGAATATGCTTGAAGGCAGAGGGACAAGAGAGGGGTGGTATTTAACAAGTCAAAGTCTGTGGTATAGTGCGTTATCAAGTCTGTCTGGAGCATTCCTGAAGTATTGATTGTTGAGGGCCTGGAGAACCGTAGGAAAACAGACTAAGAGCTCCATTAATCTTAATCATTCTCTCTCTCTCTCTCTCTCTCTCTCTCTCTCTCTCTCTCTCTCCTCTCTTCTCTCTCTCTCTCTCTCTCCTCTCTCTCTCTCTTTCTTTCTCTCTCTCTCCTCTCTCTCTTTCTCCTCTCCTCTTCTCTCGTCTCTCTCTCTCTCTCTCTCTCTCTCTCTCTCTCTCTCCTCTCTCTCTCTTCTCTCTCTCTCTCTCTCCTCTCTCTCTCTCTCTCTCTCTCTTCTTTATTACCCTCAACCCCAGAGACACTGCCATATATACCACAAAACCTAAACATCCTTCAATGACCTAGTCCCCGATTCCTCCATTAAGTAGGAATCTTGATGTCATTGTTGAGTTGCATCTCTCTGATGATTTAGTGTGATATTTTTTCTTTGCCATCTTGTTTCTTGCTTTTACAATTATCTTTACATGTTCCTTCATTAAAAAATTTAGAGTTTAGGTCTTTAAATTTTGAACATTTTTGTAGATTCTAGATAGTAATCTTGCATTGAATGCATGGTTTACAAATATTTTTATTCTATTCTATTGACTGTCTCCTTTTTATTTGTTTGAGAAAATTACATGCAGTGTATTTTGATCATATTCTTTTTTCTCCCTCATCTCCTCCTGTTTCTTCCTACCTTCTCAACTTCATATTCTCTTTCTCTCTTTCCAGAAAAACTCATGAAAATAAAAACTAACAAAAAACACAAATAAGACAAAACAAACAAAGCAAAACAAAGACAAAACAAAAAGCACACAACAAAACAATGGGCCTGTTTTGTGTTGCCCAACTACTACTAGGCATGTGGCCCGACCGACCTGGAGTGTGCTTGGAATGGTACTCCACTGGGGAAAGCTGATTTTTGTTTTCCTTTCCCAGCAGGTACCAAGGTAACATACTGATTGCAAATAGCTACTGGGCTTTGCTCCCATTCCTCATTCTCTGTGTAGGTTTTGCCTATGCCATCACAGTCTCTGATCATTAACATGTGTGTCAGTCCTGTTGTAACTAGAAAACACTGATTCCTTGAAATCATCTACCAAGCCTGACTCCTAAAGTCTTTCTATTACCTCTTCCACAGAGACCCCTGAGTCCTGGAGTGAGGTCAGGGCTGGGGAGAAGTGCGGACATCCCATTTAGAACCAAGTGCTCCAAAATCCCTCATTCTCTGAATATTGGCCATCTGTAGGATGTTGGGCCCCATTTTGGCCCTGGTTTGGGCGTTGAGAACAAACCCGAGCATGATTCAAGTTTTGAGACCTGTTTCAGTCACTTCCATACTGAGGTGACTCAGAAAGACCTGTTTGGCCCTGCCTCTGCCCTGCCATTTAGAAAATGTAGAGACTTGCCATTGGCCCTGTCAGTCACCCTTCCCCGACTCCTACAATCATCTCACCCCACCAAAACTCCCCCTCCATATGCTCCAAGTTTATATAAGTGACAGGCCGATACAATAAAGTTGACTTCCTGCTTCTACAAGACTCCCAGTCTGGTAAGTTTCTTTTGGGCCATCAACACTCACAATCCCACTCAGCCCCTGAGAGACCTGATGGGACAGCTCTCCTCTCACCTGGACCTGCTGGCAAGGAGCCAACAGTGGGACTCTCTATTAATTACCGCCTGTTGCAAGAAAAGGTTTCTGTGATGAACATTGAATTATGTGTATGGCAATATATCATAAGAAGTCATTTTATTGCTATGTTCCTTTAGCTAAATAACAGTAGTAAGTTTTTCCCTAAGATATATGTCCTATAAACTGTCTTGACTCTCTACTACCTATTTATTTTGTTGTGTAGATGCTCAGGCAATCTTCTTTGCCAATTTTTATGATTATTTTCTGAACTTTTGAAGTCCATTACAGAAACTCTTTGCCTTATCAAAGTCTCCACATGTTTTCTTTGTGTTTTCCTCCAGTTGCTTGTGTTTGGAGTTTCACATTGGAGCCATTTTGAATTGAATTTTGTGGGGAGAAGGGCAAGAAATCTGGATCAGCTTTCATTCTCTGTGTGAACATCTGGCTTTTATGCTACCATTCCTTGAAGAGGTATTCTCCAATATATATCTTTGATACTTTTACCAAAAATTGGATAGTTACAACTACATTTAGTTTATTCCACTGGTCTATGTATCTGACTATGTCAGCACCCTGACTCTACAGTACAATTAATAGATTAAATATTGTGATTTCTTTGGCTATTCTGGGCATTTTATACCTTCACGAGAATTTAAGATCGGCTTTTCTAGTCCTGTAAAGAATGTCATTGGAAGTTTATAATTGTATTGAAAATTGATTGTTTTGATAATATAGCCGCTTTTATAAACTTCGCTCCATTAATCTTTGAGCATGGGAAGTGAGAGGGTCCTTTTATCTTCTAGTATTTCCAGTTTCTTTTGAGGATATTGTAAAATTTTTATTGTAGAGGCCTTTTATCTCCTTGGTTATGATCATTAATCTATTGTGAGAGATCTCTTTTTAATTTTTTTCTCAACATATTGATTCTTGATAGAAAATCTACTGATTGCCATAAGCCTTTTCAATGTCTATTGAGATGATCATATTTCTATCCTTTACTCTATTACCAGCTATATTAATTTGCATGTGTTGCAACATATTTTCATCTCTTGAATGAGACCAACTTGGTTACGCTTTCTATATATTTTAAGACATCCTTGAACTTTGTTTAAAAGTATCTTATTAAAAATTTTTGTTCTTAATAACATGTCCTTGTTCATCACAGAGATTAGTCCCTATCTTGTCTTGTGTTCTTCTCTGGTTTGGGCAATCAGGGTGTTCCTTCTTCATTAACACTTTGGTAGTATTCTTTCCTTTCTGTTTTAAAGGACAGTTTGAGACCTTTGGTGCTAATTCTTCTAATTGTTTGGTAGGTTTAGTAGTCCATCTATATGGTCCTAAGGTTTTTGTTATTGCAAGACTATATAAGTAATTTGTATCTTCTTCATGTAATTTTAGTTTGTCATATGTGTCTAAGGAGTTGTATATTTCTTCTCTATTTTCCAGTTGTTTAAAGAAACATAATTATTTCAAGTATTCCCTATGATCCACTAAATTGTACTGATATCAGATAATGTCTTTGTTTTCATCTCTAATTTTAATAATTTGGTTTTGCTCTCTTTTCTTTAGTTTGGCTAGGGATTTGTTGATCTCCATTTCATTAATTTTCCCTGATATTCATTATTTCTTGCAATCTATGGCATTTTCATTGGAACTGTCTTTGCTTTTCTAAGATGTCAAGGTACACCATTAAGTTATCTTTTTGAGATCTTTAATGTAGGTACTTAATAGCTATAACATCTCTGCTTAGAACTGCTTTTTGTCATATCTCTAAAGTTCTGGTAAGCTGTACTTTCCCTTTCCTCTGATTCTAGGAATGGTTTAACATCCTCACACTGGGCAGTCAACAGTATATTGTACAATTTCCATGTATCTGAACATTTTCCGTGTTTTCTCCTTACTATTGAATTTAGACTAAGATCTGATAACATATGAGATATTTCACTACAGCCACTTGTTCTGTGGACTTTGATTAGTTGTGAGTCTCTGTAATGACCAATGTTTCCTGAAAGAAGAATTTCCTCTAAGGGATAAGAATTACACTAATCTGTAAGTATTTAGAAGGCATTTCAATGCTCTCTTTACTTAGCCAAATTGTAGAAGTATATTCCCCCTACAATCTATAACCTCAACTATGAGTTCTTCACTGAATTTACCATACCAGGTATAAATTCTTTCCTCTAGAGAAAGCTTTAACTCCTATTAGAGAGCTATTGGCTACCCTATCAACATTCATGCCCCTATGGCATCACTGGGCATGTCTTACCAGACTGCTATTCCTGTTACAGAGTTCACAGTTGGAAAGACTGCTGATGGCTCTGTTTCCCTAGCAACCTGGATAGCACTGTCCAGCACTATTAAAGCTATCCAATAGGGAAGAAATTTTTAGTTCAGTAACAGTTTGATTTCTTCAAGCCCTGTGATCAACGTGTGTTGAGAATAAGAGTCTTACCATCTAGTTTCTTGTGAGCAACGAAAAACAGTGAAATAACAGTACAGGACAGCTCAATTACAATTGGTAAAACACCTAGTGTTTAGTAACTTTGAATTGAGAAATTATAGTCTTTGTAAGGGTTATATTACTTTTAGTTTTTCAATGGTTCTTATGTTTTTATATTGCAACTTGAATAACCCTTGGAGGGCTATATTTTCTGGTTGACTTTGAGATCTTTCTAGTGACCCAATCCCTAGTGAAAATCAGAACAGAGAAAACAAACTATGGTAAAGAATCCCAAAAATCCACTGGCACACAACCAATTACCATAGAAGAGAAGACAGAAAGACCATTGTAGACCATGAAACTAAGTAAAAGCATCTTTAGGATAAAATAAAGAAATAGTAAATGAATGAGTTATAGGAAGTGTGACTGGAAAGGAAAAATGGAGAAGAATCAATGTTTTAAATGGGAAAAAGAAAATGGGGGAAATACTGTGAAGGGAAAAAAGGAAAATAAAAAAAGAAAGAAAGAGGAGAAAGAGAAGAAAGAAAGAAAGAAAGAAAGAAAGAAAGAAAGAAAAAAGAAAGAAAGAAAAAAGAAAGAAAGAAAGAAGGAAAGGGGAGAGGCAGGTGGAGGAAGAGGAGAGGACAGGCCTGATAATAAAAAAAAAAATGTAAACAAAATTAGGTAATTGTAATAAGGGAAATTAAAACTAAAATTGCAAAAACTTTTTGTAATTTTTGAAATAAGAATGGTCAATGCTTAAAAACAAGGAAAAAGGAAAATCAAATAGAGAAAAAGATGGAATATTCAAATACCTTCTTTTGGTCATATAAAATTGAAGTTAGTGAGATGGGTGAAGGGACATGGAGAAGAGGCTTAGCTGAACTTGTAACCCCTTGTCTTTCACAAGGCTAGTGTTGAACCTATACTAACAGGTACCATATATCTGCAGAGATGTATTTACCTTTGAAGTTCCCTTCCTGAGTACCAGGAGCCTCTGCCTAACTCCCTTAGCTTTGTAGTTTGGTGGGTAGATTCTCCAACTCTTCTGAGATTTGTAGTCACATTATTCTGTGGCCGTTCATGTACTGGACTGAGAGTTTATAACTATTGATACTATTTTTACTGTTGATACTAGTTTATACTGTTTTTACTATTGATCTTAGTTTTCTTGGAAGAGCAAACATGGGCAGACCCATCTCTATACTCTCAAACCCACTAAGACTCAGCCCGAAACAGGAGGCCTTCATCAAACCCTCCCTCAGGGATCAGGGAACTCTGGAAGAGGAGACAGAAAGATTGTAAGAACCAGAGGGGATATATAACAGCAAGAAAAAAATGTCTGCCAGACACAGCAGGACTGATGCTCACAGATAAGCTGCCATTGTGCACAGAGCCTGCACAGGTCCAAACCAGAGAAGGTTCCAGATCTGAGATACGAAAGTGGACATGAGACCCCATCCCTCACAAAGGAAAAATCAGTTTCTCCAAGGAGGTCTCATTGGATATACAAGTCACATTTAAAGGCAGAGTCCATACCCAGCAGTAGATGACCAACACAAACTAAACTCAGTGGTACTTATGGAGATTTCCTTTTCATCTTACTGGTCTTGCTTGTATAGTATGACTTCAGATTTTTATTTTATTTTTACAATGGCTATGTATGTGTCTGTGTGATATGTGCATGTGTGGGTTTGTGTATCTGAGTATGCATGTGGTATGTATGTGTGTGTGTTTGTGTGTCTGAGTATATGTGGTGTGTGAATGTGTGGAATCGTGTGTCTGGGTGTGTGTGTGGTGTGTGTATGTGTGTGATTGTGTGTCTGAGTGTGTGTGGTGTGTGTATGTGTGTGAGGGCATGTGTGTGTGTTTGTGTGTCTGTGTGAGTGTTTGTGTTGTGGGTTTATGTATGTGTGTGTGTCTGTGTATATGTCTATGTATGTGTCTGTGTGAGTGTGTGTGTAATATGGGGTGTGTGTGTATGTGTCTGTGTATATGTCTGTGTATGCATGTGTCTGTGTGTCTATGTGATCGAGTGTTGAGTGGGGGGAGGTATGTGTGTACAGGTACATGTGTCTATGTGTGTGAGTGTGTATAGTATGTGTGTGTATCTGTGTATATGTGTCTGTCTGTGTGTATGTGTGTGTGTGTGTGTGTGTGTGTGTGCAGGTGTGCATGTTTAAATGTTCTTTCTTTGCTTCTTTTTGTTTATTCATTTTTTGACCATTTGTTCATTTATTTTATTCTTGTTTGTTTGTCTTTTTTACTTGACTGTTTTCTTAAGAGAGAGAAATAAAAGACATGGGCTTGGATGGGTGGGGAGAATCTGGAAGGAGATGAGGGAGGGGAAACCAGGATCAGAATATACGGAATGAAAAGAGTTTTTTCAAGTTTAAAAATTAATAAATGAATATAAAAACAAATGAATAAAGCACCCTGTTCAAAGTAGGCAGTTTGAGATGTCAAGGGTTCTTTGGTTCTATAGCACTGAACTTTAGGGCAGATAAGATGCCTAGAGACTGCTTCTCCTGGGGTCTCAGATCCAGGGTTATTATTCCAAAGTTATTCTCAGGTCCAGAGATCAGTCACTAGCCACCAACAATGGGTTCACTTTCAATCATTAACTTCCCTGACTCACTAGTCTTGTCCTGTGATCCTTTTGATTTGTCAAGATTGAGCCTTCCAGTTTCCACAATTTCTTCCCATGGTTCTCTCACCCCAAAGCTGTGGCAAGTTTACTTCAAGTCCCCTGACTTGTGATTATTCCTTGTTCTCAGACTCCCACAACAGCTCAATTTCAAACCAGATACCACTCAGCCACCACCTTACAGACTAGAAGACAAGATTCATTTGTCCTGTGGAGACATCACTGTCTTACCAGAGCCCACACTTGGTTCAAGGCTTGAGAGGGTGTGTGTTCACCAAGCTCACCAGTCTTGAGGCATGGCCTGGGACAAGGGAAGCATCAAACAATAAATGTAGGTGACCTTAGCTGTGACTCACTACACTGGGCATATGAAAACTCAAGAGGCCATTTCCTGTATCCAGTCAGGAACCCCAGTGGTGCAATAGAGACACAAAACTACCCACAAAACTTTCAACCCAAATGTATACTGTCTACAAGTAATGCAGGCCGGGCGGGGGGCAGAAACTGGGGGAATGGCCAACCAATAACTGGTCCAACTTGAGACTCATCCCAAAGACAAGCACCAATCCCTTACACTATTATTGATAGCTGTTATGCTTGCAGACAGGAGCAGAAGCCTCTGAAAGGCTCCAACCAGCAACTGACTTAGACAGATACAGACACCCACAGCCAAACAATGGTGGAGCTTGGGGATTCTTATGGAAGAATAGGAGGCAGAATTGTGAGTCTTGAAGGGGATAGGAACAAAGGAACTCCACGAAAAGACTAGGAAGACCTAATGTCTCTTTTCATCAAAGCTGCCTGGATTACAAGCAGCATCTCTGCTTCCTTTTCCTCTGCTAGATGTGCCGTTCCCTTCCCTAGAGCCATGGCTCAATCCTTTCCATTTCTGTGTCTCCACACTATCCATCTGTCCTCATTCTCTGTGGTTGCTGGAATTCTTTAGCTCCCTGTCTTTGAAATAGATTCTATTCTTTGTTATTTTAATTCTCTTTACCAAGTCCCACAGAGGCAGCTTCTAATCTGCTGTCCTACACTTAAATCCATGTGGCTTCTTCTTTCCATTCTTCTTGACATTCAAAGATCTTTCTACAGCTGGAGAGGGCTGAAATGTAGTCCTCTCATGAGGCAAACACAGCCTTGCAAGGTAGACTGGAAAGGCTAGAATATTTTGTGTATCATGAAAGTGTAGTGAAACCATGTTAAATACTCATTTTAACAGTTTCAACGGGTATTGTTACTCTGATAACTTTATTCGTAGCATGTTAAATGCTGTAATAAGATAGATAGAATATTAGATTTCACCTACAAATTAAGGAACTATTGTTAGAATATAATTTAACTCCTCTTACTACACTATCTGGTAATCATCGTATCAAGAAAGGAAATGAGTAAGTCCATTGCGCCTAAGTTCACTCTTTTTCACTGCAATTCTTATGATGGCTATCTCTTCTCCGTCGCTATTTCTAGTTATAAAGTGAGATATTCAGGATTGGGTCTCTATTGATCCGTTTACGCTTTTGACACAATTTACCTTTAATCTGTTGCTTTAAACTTCCATTTTAAATGGCATTAGTATCTGAAGATGCTACAGACGTGACACATGGTAATCAGGCCTCAACTCTAGCAGTATATGTTTCCCCATTCTATAATTGGGACCTCACCTCCAAGAGACTGTCTTCACAAACCAGTCAGATGCCTCTGCTTCCTTAGCACCTTGAGCAGATAAAGAACCAGAAGATTAACATGGCACAAGAAAGCCAAGATACCCAGAGCTCAGAGCACAGCTGCTTCTCAAAAGGACTAAAAGCCGCAATGCTGTGCTTTGGACTTGCCAAGAAATTAGCAGATTCATAAATCTTAACAATGGGAAGGTGGACAGGGATGCTTAAGTACCAGTCTTATCACCCACTGTGATATCTCTCAGCAGTTAATACCCAGGGAAAGAATGTCATGCTTCAGTATATGTTGTACAGAATAACTCAACTGACCTCTCACCCACATAATGAGGATCCCTATGGGACAGTTTCATTTAGTGACAACAGCATACACTTCGGAATTTCACACTTCTGCTTCTGAAATGTAACTTCTCTGACTTTTGATAAAATGCCAATAGTATGTCTAGGTCATAGTATTGTTGTGAAGGATTAAAGGAAGTTTCCTAACGCCATTGCTATTTGATAAATGGTCAGAATGTTTGTGCCCAGGTGCAGAAGACCTAGCTGGGATGTGATCAAGAAGAGACACAAGAACCTCCCAGGTTGGCTTAGCACTCTTAATCTGCAAGAATTCTCATTAGAAAAGCAGAGACAGTGTTAAGCAAGATGGTTCAACCCTTAAAAGTGATTGCTATTCTTGCAGAAGGCCATAGTTTGATTCTCAGGCCTGATAAGCACTCATAAACCCAACTCCAGATAATCTGACACATGTTAAGAGCACCCACACACATATGTGTATGCCTGCACACTGATACATGTACATACATAAGCAAACAAATACTAAAACAATATTAAAGCATAAGAAAAGCAAGAAAAGGCAAACAATTCATTTTTTTTCTGAACTAAGCATCTCATTGTTATCATGCTATCTGAATATCTGTAATGACCCTGTCAACAAAAGACTTACAATGTTCCTGACATCTCTCAATACCTCACAAATCATCAACTACCACTCCAGACATCTTCACAGAAGCTCAGGTGTCAGTTATAAAGTCTTTGAAGCTGAGCCAGAGTTCTCTTAATGTCCAGAGCTGTCACCTTGGAGCCACATACAGTTCCATGCAGGTTATGAAGCCTCAGCATCCTTTCTTGAGCCCCATGCCACTGCAGCTCTCCCGGAGGTCTTCAAGGGCTTTTCTGCCTCCTGAAGAAAGACATTCGGTGGACTGGAAAGAACTCCAAGACTCATGCCTCTTTTCCTGTCTACTTGCCCTATACCAAGAATATAGCTGCACAGCCAATGCCAAGAGCACAAGCCAAGCCCACCAAAAACCCTTAATCAGAGTTTGCTGAATGAGTGAGCACCACCCATGGTCACTGGGATGAGATCCAGTCAGTTGTGAGTCATGAGCTGTTTCTTGTTTTCTTGGAATCCTGTCAAAGACAGACTTTAATCCAATTAGGGAATCAATATCCAGCAAATATCAGAGCAGTTTCAGCCATACATTTTTTTTTGTTCAAGGTTATTATTTGGTGGCATTTTAATGTCTCTATGTGACATTAAAATAACAGCAGTGAAATGAACCAACCTAAAATTAATGAACAGATTGATGTAACATAACACCAAATACACAAAGAGTCTCAAAAAAAATAACGCTATTTGAAAAGTTGATGCATTTTTTAATCTTTTTTTTTAAACAAAAACTAATGTAGAAAGGACAAAGGAACCTTTAGAAGGGACAAGTGATTTTCACATACCTGGAAAACTCTTCTGAAAAAAGTTATTTTAAAAAATAATGAAGTTTAAATTTACCTTAAGTGCTGTTGCAACATGAAAACAATCTGAAAAATTGATGTCTATATTTGGCTAAGTCCAATTTGGTTATCTTAGGCCCTTCATCTCTCACCATAGGAAGCAGAAAATGAAATCATGCATGCTAAATCAATCTCCCTAATTGCCTTGGTCACCACTGCCTGCCATTGGACAGGAGTCTTGCTAAATGGCATCCAAAAGCCAAATAAGATATGACATTGAGCATAATCCAGCTTTGTGACTTCACCCATGTCAGTGTGACCTAAAGGACAAAAGTTTATTTGGTAAACTCTGCAGGCACAGAAAGTGCCAGAAAATATGGAAATGTTCACAAACTTCGCAAATGTCAAAGCCAGAGGTGATGCTAGAAACCCTTAGTTCATAGCTTTTGTCCCAAGGTTAGAAAAATACCTACTTGAGCACCTAAGTGATTGCACCGGAACCTAAAGAGCTCACACGTGAACTGCAATTCTGGCCATCCTCAGAATGAATATATATATATTCATATGATATATAAGCAGGTAGGTAGACATGGATGATGGATGGATGGACAGATGGACAGATGAATGAATAGACGCATGGTTGGATGGGTGGCTAGTATATGTAAATATCTATACTCAGTATGTTAGTATACTACATCTATGTATACTAACAACATCTATGCCTATCTCCCCTTTCTCTGTCCCTCCCTCCCCCCACACACAGAACAGCCATTATTTGAAATTCTTTTGGCCATGAAATTTAAATGCATGGTTGTGAAGCACATCAGTAAGATTTGATCCAACTAAATCATACAAGGATGAAATTACTCCCATATTTTGGGTTCACTTTGTAAACTTCCCTGTGCCCTGCTTTCTGTCTCTATCCAGACTTTAATTATGGGAGCATCTCTTTGTGGAGTTCTGCTGGAAAAGGATTGTGGAATTGGCTTGCCAAGCCTCCGCAGGCCATGTACAGACCAACACTGCCATCTGCTGTATGAATTTTCACAACAACCGAGGATGACCGCCAAATATTGCGGGGTGCCTTTGTTCTTCAAAACGGGAGACAAACTGCAATTAATTAGCACTTGTTAAAATTCATTTTAGCCGTTCATTAACTTTTAAGGGAATTACAAGGTACATGGCGTTGTTGAATGTCTACATGAGGTGTCCTCTCCTGGAGAAAGAATAGCATTAATACCAAAAGGGATGCTAGGTCTGGGGTCCCTGAGCTAAGTTGCTGGGTTACTTATACACAATACTCTGAATGTACTCTTTAGCTACTAGAAACCTTAAGCTCAGACCTTGCCTGTAACCTGAACCCCATAGTCTGCAAAGTGTGTGGCCTCGGCATCTCCACATTCTGACCAAGCCTCTCAGGAATCTGAGATGGTGTTTAGCAATAAACGTCTTCTCAGAGGACAGCCCTTGAGCACTGACGAGCTGCATCCCCCTGGTACCTCACCTTCAGCACTTGGAAGCATCAGCAAATATATGTGGAAACTTCCTTGAGGGCTTCATCTGCTTGATGCCCTCAAGATATTTTTAAAGCACAACTGCAATCGGGCTTTCCCCCTACATACATAAGAAATTCTATTTCTGTGCGCCCACAGAGAGAATTTTATTTCTCTTTCTACTGGGAAGTAAGATATTCAAAGATCTGGACATAAAAGAATAAGCCGTTAGAGGTGGACAGTGAAGAAATAGAAAGGAAAAGTGAGTTTCCATCGCTTTAGATTTTTGAGTTTGAATTTTGCAGTTTCAGAAGTTATACAACAGCGCCACCTAGGGCCTTTTGTGGAATAGCAGGTTGGCTTTTACCAGTCTGCCCCTTAGATGAGCCAGTTTTTCTGTTCAGAGATGTAGGCAGCTTGCCACAGTATGTGATTCTACTATAGTATTCTCTGGTTTGGTTCATTTTTTAAGATACAATAGTTTAACAACATTATGTTGGTATTTTTCCTTATGTAGAGAAACTAAGAGAGGAAAAGATAACAAAGCAGCGAAGTGGACTAAAACAGAAAATGGGGAAGGGAAAACGAGCCAGAACAGAGGAGGAAAGATAATGAGTCAAATATAATCATGAGGCATGCTTCGCATTATGAAGTTGTCACAATGAAGTTTATTTTTACAATTAAAACGTGCTAATGAAAACGTTTCTTAACGCCGTGCCCAGGATAACAATGACCACCACAAAATAACGCTTTTAGTGGCCGAAAGCTGCTAACTCACTTTGTGAATGGCTTGGATGAATTGCTGTGTGTCGGTGGATGAATCCGAATCACCTCCCTGAGCCTGGTGTGAAATGAATGGGTTGATCCATGAGACTTTACCATCCAATAAAATTTAGTAACGAGTTCCTCTTTCTACTTCGATCTAGAGAATTAAAATGAGGCAAAATTTAAAAACCCCACGTCCAGTCTGATTAGCCACAATAGCTACCAAACTGGAGGGAAGCAGACTACAAGCAGAGGCTTCCTAGCACAGCACTAACAGAGACAATACTTACACTTCCTACCAAAATAAATCTGAATAGTCAGAGCAAAATCATATAAGGATGGATGTAGTCAGGGTGGACCAAGGAAATAGAAGAGGAGGAAAGAGAGAAAGGGAGAGAAAATGAAGATGAGCTCCAATTATAGGCTTCCCTCCTCCTCCATGGCTACTAGCTCATGAGACACTTGCGTTTTAATTCCAGTGTTCAAAACAACTCATCTGCAAAATGAGGACTCAAGCGGCTGCATCCATAGTCAGTACCGCAAACAAGGGAGGACCTAATGTGCAGCATAAATTTCCAGGAGTGACAGCTCAGGGAAGAATCTGCAGACAAGTCTGTGTTGGCGTGTGGAGCACAGCCCACACAGCAGGCTGCCTGATTGCCTTAAGGACATTTAGATGATTTTCTACCCATACACACTGAAGGTGTTTCCTGAAAAATCGGTTACAGGCTGGATATTACAACCCGGCCTGGCACAGTGGACGTTGGCTGCGCTCCGGAGAGAGCTGTGCTTGGAAACGAACAGCCAATGCAGAGGTCCCGCTAGTGGCTCGCACATGTCCCGGAGCCACAGCAAGGCACCTGTGCTACTCAGGGATGTGCTATTAAACCTCTGCTGGTCCTGAAACCTCACACAGCTCTTGGCTGCAGCCAGCATCAGCCTTTGCCAAGGGTCTGGCCAGCAGTCAGAGTTGCTGCAGTCAGCTTTCTCAAATGTGCCCTCTAGTAAGAGCAGGCGGTGGGGGAAACTGGGATTTTTTTTTTCCTTGGCACTCAGCATCCTTAGGGGAACTTCCCTCTGCTTCTACATTGGTTCACTTTCCCTCTTGAAACTGTAAGCATAGCATTGGCCTTTTCAAAGAGTGGGATGAAGCTAACATTGCTTCAGTTTCTCCATACTTTAAAGCCTACACCCATAAAGTTCGAGGGAATGTGGAGGAGGTGATTATGAAAGTGTGGTCCTGGCATTTCTCCGCAGGAAGGCATGCCTGGCATCCTTTCTGGAATGCAGCAGGCTGGACATGATGTACCGGATAGCCCAGCAGGTGTGAAGTCGACGGCCAGCATGGAGGTAGGAGGAACAGTCAGCTGAGTAGAGCCAACACAAATTGGGAAGCAGAAGAACAGTCTCAAGGACCCCCAGAGGCACAACCTTTTATTTTTTTCACGTTTTCTTGATTTTTTTTCATTTTTATTGGATATTTGACTTATTTACATTTTGAATGTAATCCCCTTTCCCGGTTTCCCCTCTGAAAACCCCATCCCATCCCTCTCCCCTGCTTCTATGAGGGTGCTCCCCCACCCACCCCCACCTCCCCATCCTGGCATTCCCCTACACTGGGGCATCGAGCCTTCACAGGACCAAGGGCCTCTCCTCCCACTGATGCCAGACAAGGCCATCCTCTGCTACATATGTGGCTGGAGTCATGGGTACACTTTGGTTGGTGGTTAATAACACTGAGTAGAATAACTAAGTGAACTGCAATCCGAGGAAGGAGGAGAAAGAGGGAGCAGGAGATGGAAGCCATTTCAGAACAGAGTTAAAGCAGGTAGCAAATTGTACTAGTAACCAGAGGACAGACATACTGAGCATCCCAGCGTCACAGATGCCTTGCCCACCTGCTTGCCCCACACTGGGTAGTCTATGCCATTCTGTCCATTCAACAGGACAGAGGGGTCCTGTCTGTTACCATTGTCTTGAACTCAAAAGTTAGATAGCTGTTTAGACCTCTAACCATTTTTCCCCTTTTGAAGACCATGGGGAAAAAAAAGCCAAAATGCTGATTACCCTATATTACTCAGATATGATCAGTT
The DNA here is from genome assembly GCA_021653895.1 of Mastomys natalensis. Lineage (NCBI taxonomy): Eukaryota > Metazoa > Chordata > Mammalia > Rodentia > Muridae > Mastomys > Mastomys natalensis. Next base: position 48,409 of record JAJTUV010001988.1, read on the forward strand.
CTCCCTCAGGGAAAAATAGCAAGAGATTCCCCTCTCTGGAGTGGGGAGAGAGAATTTCAAAGGAAAAATGCATAAAGGAATCAGGACAGTCGGTGACGAGGACAGGACGAGGGCTGGGCAAAGGCTGAGCCCAGTCTGCAGAGATCACACACACGGAAAATCCTGCCATGTGGGCTCTGTGCTGCCTCACAGACCCAAGCTGCTCCTCCCAGCCCTGTGAAGAGAGAGCAGAGCCATAGAATGCCAAGAGATACAAACACAGCTGTGTAACAGATTGAAGCAAAGTCTACCCAGAGTGCTTTTCATGGCCACTTATCAGGGACTTGGTGTTCTCATTTGCAGGGGGGGGGGGGTGATAAAACATAAAGCTGGAAGACCCTATGCTAGATTGCACATGAAACTGCCCACTCGCCTAATGGTATAAATGTCACCCTCCCTCTGCACCAATGGAAGCTAGAGGATAGTGCAGTTGGTCATGGCCAAGGACAGACAAAAAAAGGAGTCTTAATGACTTCATTTGTCCACACCACAGATGAGTCCTCTACCATGGCCTTAGCATCATAAACATCAATGCAGATATTTATACTGCTGAAATATCTTATGGCTCTGTTTTCTAATTCAGCCAGGAGACAATGCTCTGCTGTTTTAAAGGTTCTGTCACTCACTGGTACAACTAGTTTTGACAGAAAACTTGTCCACATGGGCCAGAAGATGGCTCAGCAGATAAAGGCACTTTCTGTGCAAGCCTGACTAAACAAATTCAACCCCAAGAACCCAAGGAGAGATGGAAAGAGAGACCCAGCTCCCCGAAGTTCTCCCTAACCTATACACACACAATGCGGCACAAACATACCCCTGACCCCCAGACATATCATACACACACACACACATACACACACACACACACACACACACAAACATTTTTTTAAATCTCTGAGCTCCACCAATGATTAATCCATCTGATATCAGAGCAAGTCAGCGCAGACACACACCATGAATTTCTTGCAGCTTCTGTTCCTTTGCTTGCCATGGCCACAGTGATTTTTTTCCACAGCCTTTTTTTCTCCTTTTCAAAAATCAAACAAACAAACAACAGGAAAAAAAATATGAAAATTCCTTTTGAAAAATTTTTAATACTGTTCTCTTCAAGGAAAACTCAACTCAGTCTTACAGAATTATAAAAATAAAAATTAAAAATTAAAAATAAATACATAAATAAATAAACAAACAAACAGTGACTAGTCAGCTTCAAACTCCTGTAACAAAATCCCTGAGGTGAGCTGCTTCTGAACTAAGGATGCATCTGTTGGCTAGTGTATCTGAAGGTTTAAGTTCAACATTTGGTGACTCCATTGGGTTTGGGTGATAGCGGAGGCATACAGTAGAACGATCTACTCACACTTTGAACCAGACCAAAAGGATGAAGAAACAAATGGGATTCACATGATCACCCTCAAAGATAGGGTCCCAGAGGCCCAAAGGTCTCTCCGTAGACCCTACCTTTTAAAATCCACATGTCCTCGGGGGTCTCACCCTTTACGGCAGGGGCCATCCAATTCAAGCTGTAATACCTGGGTAAGAAACTGCCTTGAGTCGACCATTAACCTCATCTGTTTGATTTCTGAGTTAGCCCCTTGTCAACTGAACACCCACCAATAACATATGATGAGATGAGACTAGGCTCCAAGATCTCTGCTTTAGTGACCATTAGGAAGTGAGGAAGGGATAAGGAAATGGACGGCTGCAGACAAGAGGACTTAGAGCCTAACATGAGAGTTCCAAGTGCTGTCTGCACCTCTCTGGTCGAGAGGGATGCAAGGTTGGAAGAACATTTCCAACAACCAAAATACGGTGCTGATGAAATTCTCCCATGCCCAAACAGAACAGAAAGTCTAATCTGTGGATAATACATCAAGAAGAAAACACATCATGATTTACTAAATTTAAATCATTCTTTTTGTGCTATTTTTGTTCCCCAGATTGGCTTTAGTCAGATTCACTGCCTGGAGAAAGAAGACCCTTGGCCATTGCTAAATGAGATGACTCAAACCTCTGTTAGGGAACACCATTCTAGATGGAAAAAAAAAAAAAAAAAAAAAAAGAAACATAATTTGTCTTTTCAGATAGATAGATCTCCTGCTTGTGACAGTGACAATCTGCAATCGTTACAATTCAAGAAGCAACCATTTTGACAAAACGCTGTTCCTCTTCAAAATACATTTAGGTGCTAATCTGACATTTCCCGGCATGTCCCTTTTTGATGCTTGTCTTTATCCAAGTGTGACGCACACTTCTTGATGGAGTCCTTGCAAGTCAATCTTCATCTCCGGCTGTTTACCCTTTCATTTTCCTTAGGCAGATAATCAGAGCACCTGTCAATCCACCAGGTGGGAAATCATTCAAAAGAAACACTAAAAACAGAGGTGTCGCCTGCTCTCCTGAGGGATGGGAGGCAAAGGTTAAACAGCACCACCCCTGCCTACCAAGTGTCCTGTGCTCATCTGTCTCCAGTACAAACATCATGACTTTGAAAGGCATCCATAGGGACTTAAATTGTAGAGTAGGACTTTCCCTAACTGGCAAATCTAGTTTTCTTTCTCTTAGCCTGGAGGAATCTGTACTGTACCCTGGTTGAAAGCCTTCCTCTTCCCTGTACAGGTGAATACTTAGATGACTGTGATCTTTTTCGTTAGAATAGGTCCCAGCAAGGATGTTTACATATCGGTTTTATTCTACATAGAACATTATTTACCTGCAAGTCTTTTGACCCATCCTGCTAGTTTCTTGATGAATACCTGAAGAACGGAGGGCAGAGGAAGGAGATTCCAAGGGAAAACAAAAGCTAAGAAACACTTTATCTTATGCATCCCTCTCTGGTTGGAGAGATCCATCTGAGGAATTAAAATCTGACTCCACATCTGCAGGGAGGATACAGGTGCAGTCGCTGCCTGTGCAAAGCACTGAACCTTGGCTTTCTTCCTGCTGGATCTTCCCAGGGAGCTAAAGTAGGGCAGCCACCCAGCAGGAGGGTCTGTTCCCCTCCAAGGCAAGTTTCTGCTACACATCCACTCTTTTTTCCTTGCTTTGGTGGGGTGGGGTGGAGGAACATGTAAAAGCCAAGCACCCCTCAGACCCTTGTTTCATCTCACAATCCTGGGCCACATATTCCACAGGGCCCAGCCACTTACCAGGATGAGTCTACAGAGAAGGCAGCTGGGCATTGTTTGCAGCTAGCTAGAGAACTGGAGATGAGAAATTCAGTTGAGAGCTTGCTGTGCACCCGCCAGGAATTCTCTTGAGCTCATTATTTGGATAAAAACCAAAGTGAAGAGAATAAAAAAGAAGAAAATGTCCCCATGTCTCTACCATACCTTCTCTGTGCCGAGTCCTCTGCTGGTGACAAATGTTAGAAGTCAGAGCAGAGGTAGAACTTCTGTTTTCCTTTCAGAATTAGGTTAGAAGGGGTCTCATTGTGGCAGGTTCAGTTTAATACAAATTGTTCAGACAACTTATATTAAAGCAATATTCTCCTTCCTTCCTGAGTGTAATGACCCCAGTGTAATAAAAATCATTTTGCTTAAATGTTACACTGTTCTGGAAAAACAAGGCTCATTCACCCTCCTTTACTTAACAACCTTGTTTATCTCAATGAAGATTTGAGTGATCACCCAATTTATTGAACATGTGCTATGGACCAAGCACAAATTTGTTATTCACGGCAGCTACATAATTCTGCCATAATCACTCCAACTTCACAATGGAGAAATTGAGTCTCTCGGAGGTCGAACGAATGGTTCAAGCTTTCGGACTGAAGTAGAGAATATGCTTCTTGAACCCATGTTTTCTGACCTCAAGTATGTAGCAAACCTACTGTCCTGTACAATGCCACTGAAACAGAAGAAGTGTGGTCCTCCCACCCACATCCCCTTTCTCTCTTCATCTCACAGATGAGCAGAACGAAAGAGTAGCTTCTTTAGAAACTCAGGGGAAAAAATAAGCAGATCAATTGCTATTAATGCTGAGCCAGCCGCCCTGTGTCATCACCAAGATGCCTGGATTTATTGTGTATTACATACTCACATGAGAATATGCATCAATCATGTCCTCCTGCCCTGTCTGCCAGATGTGTGCAACTCAAAGACTATCCAGGCTACTGCTGTCTCCCATTCACCCCTTTACATTCCAATGGAAGATTGAAAACTTATCTCCAAGTGCCAGAAGTGGGTAGATTACATACAATTCAACCCCAAGAGTTTGTCTAATCAATGTACTGGCCCATATTTCCCAGATTTTATGGGACAGCAGGGGAAGTTGTTGAGAAGAGCCAATTTGCAGCTGTGTTCTTAATTATGCCTTCTCTGTGAAAGAAGGCAAAGCTTTCAGCAAGAGACTGCAGCTGCATTCATAAGGCAGGAGACCCGGTGTTTGCAGCAAACACTGGAATGCCATCAAGGTGCCAGATCCCACGGAGGACTAAGCGACCACCCTCTCTTTGCAGATGGGTGGCTAGGTCAAGCCATTTGATTTCTTTCCATCTCAGTCCAGCCTGCTGTGCAAGTGTATTCAAGCAGGAGGAGCTAAATAGATGCTGGCTGCAACTTAACTGGCTTGGATCGTTACATTCCCACCAAGTCACTGTCGCTTGCAAAACAGTGAAGTTTGAAAGTTTCTGCCAACACTGAGCAGCTTAGAACTGAATGAACTAGAAGTAGCTCCTTCAAATACGTGCAGTGTACTTTGGGCCATGATGGAAAGAATAGTGCCTGGCCCATCGTATCTGTTAGCATTCTGTCTAAACTCCACCCCACAGTTACCTGGCAACAGCCAGGTAGGCCTGACCCACTATAAAAGGGGCTGCTTGCTCCCCTCCTCTCTCTCTTGCTCTCTTGCTCTCCCTCTGTCGCCCCCATTCCCCCTTCCCATCTCCCTCTCTCCATGTGCTCATGGCTGGCCTCTCCCTCCCCCCCTCCCCCCTCCCCCTCTCCTTCTCCCTATTCTATTCTATACTATACCGTCCTAAACTGTACTGTGGCTGGTCCCTCAGGGAGAAGGGATGCCTCAGCATGAGCCTGCTGAGACATCCCCTTCCCCATACCTCACCACACGCCCAGCCCATAGAACATGTTCTGTATCTCTTTATCTTTTTATAAACACATCATTGGTGCCAAGACTAAGACGTAGAAATCTGCAGTTTTGCATCCCACCTCAACTATCACAAGAGATCCACACTCACTAGCTCAGAACTGGTAAGCCCCCACTGGTCAGAGTAACCATTTGCATGTTCCCAAGGAAGATTTCTTGAGTATCTGTACTGGTTGGTCCTAGGCATGTTAAAAAGAACAGAAGCCCCACCCACATCCTCAACTCAACTTTGCAAAAGCTGTCACCTTATCTTTCTATGACTGAGTTTCACATCTATGAAAATCCCCATTCAGTAAGAGGAAGTGAGAGAAGAGTCCAGAAAATAATTCCACTTTCCCAATGACTGCACTCAATTATTCATTCCATTGTTCATCTTGCCTGCACAAACCATCACTGTGACAATCCACTGTAATCATTATATTATTATATAAGTATATTATTATATAAGTATATATTATATAATTATATAAGTAGGTTTTCCCAAAGATATTATTTCTCTTATCACATCATTGTGACCTCTTGTAGAATTGCCCTTTGTTTCCTAAGTCATTGTGACTTAGATCTAATAATCCTCATGTAGCCTGCGCTCTAAAGTAACCGTGCTATGACAGGCACTCCCTACAGCATCTCACCTGCCGGGCTTCTTTTTATGAATAAGAACATTTTTCTTCACCATCACTGAGGTGCAAGAGAAAACTGACAGTTGTGTGAGCAAGAAGGCATGAATCTCCTCTCATTTTTGTCCTCTGTCTTGCCCATTGGTAGGATGTTTGCCTGGTATATATGAGACCCTAAGTTTGATCCCCAGCACCTCAAACAACAAAAGGGCTTCAGAAGGGCAGTTTGTTTGGGATATTTTTCTCACCTTCAAACCCCTTCCAAATCTGTCATTTCTCTTTCTGCTAAAACATTCCCAACAGAACATGCTTCCTGGCCAGAAAGAATGAGACACACTTCAAAATAGACATAGATCAATATTTCAGATACTCCCACTCTCCCATCAGGCTTATTGGTCTTGTCCCAACTGTATTTGGGCAAATATATCTAGTCTTTCCTTCCCCAACTCCCTGCCAACTAAACAGACTTACAGTGGCATCTACCTCATCACCTGGAAACCTCATTCCCATGAGCAACCGGTGGAAGGGTACACATATTGTGAGAATATTGACACGGTTCATGCTAGTGGTTGATGGAGGCTACACATATTCCCACTGCTGCCCTGTTAGCCACTAACCCTCTCAATACATAACATCTGGCCCTTGGTGAGCAATGATCTTTACCCTCTTCTGTCTATTCTTCCTGAACCTCTCCTCTTGCTAAATATCCCTGTGTTCTTGGATACGTCCACAGACTCAAGAGTGCAGTCTAGCCAAGTCCCTCCAGGGATTTGAAAGTGCTAATACATCCTTCCAGCAGGGCTCCCTGAGGTTTGGAATTGACACTAAGCTGCCAAACAAACCCATTGGTGATAAAAAAAAAAAAAATCTGAAGACCTTTGTTCAGATAATGTGACTGTTTCTAAATTAATAAAGACTGGAGATGGTGTATGAGCGTTCTAAGCTCAGCTTGAGATCTTGTAGGTCACCAGTCTTGTGACTTCATCTCCACATGGCATTAACTTTTTATGAGATGATAAGGGCTCTTTCATTCTATGAACAAAACATAAATATCAAAGGGGTATCATGACTTTTCTTCCTTTCTGGATATTTCAATCCAATACCAACTACATGGAGCAGAGTAAGATGGGGTGGGCAGAGCTCTACTTGGGATGACAAGACCTAAGTGATTTTGGTAGACAGTGAAATGGCACAACTAAGGAGGATGTACTTGCAGATGACCACATCAGTCCACTGGGAGGCTGGGAGCCTAAGATGCACTGTATGGGCCAGGCAGGTAGCACATGCCTGTAATCTCACCACTTTGGATGCTGAAGCAGGAAGATCTTGAGTTCTAGGCCAACCTGAGCTACATAGCAAGACCCCACACACACAATATACTGGAGGTACAGTTGGTCAGAATCTTGAGAGAGGGATGAATAATTAAGAGAGTTGGTCAAATTTAAAATGCTTCTTTACGGGCTGAAGAGAAAGAACACTGATCGCTCTTCCAAAGAATACAAGTTTCTTTCTCAACACCACATACAGGTTCTCAAACATCTGTAACTCCAGTTTTAGGCCATCAAATGCCCCGTTCTGGTTCTAGTAACACTAGGCACATCTGTGGTATACTGACATATCTACAAATAAGCACCCATGCACATAAAGTAAAATAATAAAAAATTTAAATGCACGTTAAAAACAATAGAAGCCATTTTGTTTATGTCCCAAGAAGAGGGTCACAAATATGAAAGGAGATAAAATTGTGATAAATCTTACAACATTGCATGTTCTGGTCTAAAGAATGTTTTTCAATTGCAATGACTGAGGTACAAGTAAATATTCATGTAGACATTTGTGTACGAAGCTTCACACATATGAACACATGCTCTGTATTTCCATGAAGATCTGACAGCAGCCCACTTGGAAGCAGGGAGCACACTTATACCAGATCCTTGTTTCAGAATTCTAGTCTTCAGCAAAAGCAGGCAGAATCACTCAGAGAGACAGACACAGCAACTAAAGTAGACAAACATTCTGAAATATGAAACCAGAAGCTAAGAAAGAAGATTTAAACAAAAATAGAACAGAGATCAACTTAACAGAGTTATGCTGACCAAATCTGTGTTCCTTTTATCATGAAAATGCACAACAGAGTATCCTATAAACTATTAAAGAGAAAGGGGAGGCAAGCAACAATACAAACATAAATAAACAAATAATGAAGAGTTAAGAAAGCTCTTTGCCGTAGCACACTAACTAACAAATGTAGATAAAAACAATATAGCAAGAAAAAAGAATCATGGAATAGCAACTGTCATAGCAATAGACAATTTAGCTCTAAATTAAATATTAATGCCTACCACTACTTTAGTGGTAAAACCAGGTAGTACATACAAAGTGTCAAATGCCACAGAAATATATATTATCCATAAAGAATGAAAAAGACTCTCTGTGGTGATCAGCTTGACAAATGACTCTTCAGTGAAAAAATTAAAGGTAACATCACCAGCCCAGGAGCAAATAGAATTTATGTCACACCTGGCAGAGCATAGTGAGAGGAGCACAGAATCACTTCTGTAATATTCTTATCCCCAAATACATAGAGTAAATATTTTATAAAGAAACATCAGACAATTCCAGATGAAGAATTCTTGAAAAACAAACTGTATGTAATCTTCGATGCACAAAGCTTGGAGACAGAACAGGATTTCAGATGAAAGATGATGAGAAGGCGGACAGACAGAAGGACACTGATGTGCAGTATGAATCTAATCTAGATCATCTGTTCTAAAGGCAAAACTCTGAAAACAGTTAGGGGACACAATGGGTAATCTGCCTGTGTCGTCTCTCTGACTTTGATAATGATGGTATGTTGAGAATATCCTTTTCTCAGGGATATTCATTGGATAGAGAAGATTCATTTTACTTAGAACGAATCCAAGAAAAAAACATGTTCCCTAGTTGTTTGCAATTTTTCACGTAAGTTTGAAAATACTTAAATTTCTTTTCAATAAGAGACAGAAAATATAGTCAGAGAAATAACACACGTAGAATTTGGATTGGAGAGAATTAGAATAAGCTAAAAATTGGCCCAAGACAATGACCCTTCTTCCCAAGGCTTTGTGGGAGTGAAGAAACTTCTGAGCTTGTTGTCTAACACAGCACACAGTCTAAAAAGGAAAGAAAGATCGGAAGAACCAAGTACCAGAGCAAAGGCTCATAGCACTTACACAATGCATGTCATCAGTATTTTACACAATTCTAATGGGCTTATCCAGCACTGTGTATCGAGCATACAAAGCATGCAGTAATATCGTTAAATCCAAATATTGAAACTTCCTGTATTAATGACTCAAAGCATTATCACAGTCCTTTAACCACTAGAAACAAAATCAGTTAAAAATGATTTTTGATGACTCTCATCTCTTTAGCCAAATAAAGGCAACATAACTGCGCACATCAGACTTAATTATCTCTTCACCGACACCAGGAACACCAAACTGACTTCTGCTTACCACAGAGCCGCTATATCTGAAGATTCCTTCATTGCACACACAGCTTATGCAAAGCAAAGCCCAGCACAGTCTCACATCTATTACCAGAGGAACAATTTCGAATGACTTTCCATCGCTGAATAGAGAAACTGTTTGAAAGTGCTGACCCGAAACTTTTTCCTTTCTAATGGTAAAGAAATTGAAACTGATTCGGGAGAGTTGTCAAGGAGAAAGGAAAATAAATTAACAAAGTGTTATGTGGTGGTCAGGAGCATGAAGCCTGGAGCCAGACCTCGTGCCTACAAACCCTTATTTTTACCATGGTCAAGCTGTGTGATCTTATGGAGTTACTGAACATCTCTGTGCTTCAAACTTCTGATTTGTTAAATAGTGCGAATGGTCACTTCTCTCGACAGAGTTGTTACAGATTATTTTATGCTAACTGCTCAAAACAATAGCTGGACCATTTGAAGGTACCAACAAACATCAGCTATTATTTATCAGCAAGGTGTAGTGATGCACACACATATAGCCACACTACTCAAGAGGCTAGGGCAGGAGGATCATAGGTTCAAGTCCATCCTGGGGTGTATAAAGAGGCTCTATCTTAAAAGAAATAATTAAAGGGACATAAAATGAATGATATTCATTTGCCACTTTTATATATGCTATGCCAGTTAACTGCAGAGACCTAAGATTAGTTCCCTAGAGACATCAAATGGAACTTTTACATTACATACTTTACATTCCAATATATTTTTTGTTGTTGTTCATTTTCTAAAAATCCTACAGCTGGCTGAACCAAATGTATTATTTTCTATGCAAATGCTAAATGCTCTATCTTGGGGTAATGCAAGGGAAACTAATGCCTACATGTTTTAAGTTTAGAACAGAAAATCCACTTGCGTGATGAGTGCAGAAGATTCGAACAAGATATTTTCATGCAGTTTATAAAGAGAGTTGTATAGGAAAGTACATGTAATCCCAGCATTTGAGAGGCTGAAGCAGGAAGTGTCCCCCAAATCTGAGGTTAGACGGGTGTGTTTAGCTTTGATTGTCAACTTGACACAATCTAGAGCCACCTGAGCAAAGAGTCTCAGTAAGGGATTGCCTACACTGAGTTGGCTTATGGGTGTGTCTATGGGGGACTGTTTTGACTACTTTAATGGATGTGGAAAGACCAGCTCTAAATGTGGGCAGCACCTCCTGTTACAGGCTCAGACAATAGGACACCCTTTGGGGGAATTATTTTTTTCTCACTTGGCTTTCACTGTTTCTGACAGGTTCATCTCCCCAGCTACTGCTGGGAAGGAGTTCTTCACTGACATCAGAACTAGCTTCTTTAGGTCTCCCACACTGACTGAAGGCCAATGTACCTCCAGGCACGCTCCATGTCCTTGGTGCCAGATCAGCACAGGTGAGGCATCCAGCCTCTGGTGAGTGAGACACTACTGGAGTTCTTCGGTTCTTCAGTATGAGTTGGCCATTGTTGGATTCTTCCAACCTTACTGTGTAGCTCAGTCTCAGACACTTCCTTGTATTATATGCATTCTGTTGGTTCTGCTCTTGTGAAGAACCCTGACTACTACTATATCTAGTCATTACAGTGAGTTTGATGCCAGCCAGGACTACAGAATGAGAAAATTCGTTTTCTATTAGACTGATGTTGCTCACTCTGTAAATCAAGACAGGCAGATGATGGCAGAGCTTTCTCCGGTACGGATGAGGAGAACAAAGTTAAAATCGATTAAATTAGTCTACCATGGACACATAGGAGACAGGCTATGGTTCAACTTTGATATCTAGATCTCAATCCAAATCAAGATGGAGTTTCACATCATAAAGCTTCCTCACAGCTTCCTGGGGAGCGGGGGTGAGTCTGTTCCCTCTTTACCAGATGTTCCAGAGAAGTTGACATCCCACAGAGACACAACCATCTTTAGAAGGACTCCAATCAAACTTTGCACCAAAGTGTTATACCAACTCTCACATACCCCATAGTCAACTCTCCTGACAATCACACTGAAACAAAACTTGGCTGGAGAAGGTCAATCCAACTTCTTTCAGTTATTTAACTAATTATGTTGAAGCAAAGAAGTCAAGAGAGTCTAGGAAAAGCCGACAGTAACAATAAGCCGCAACTCTTCACAGGTATGACTGTAACCAATGTGAATTGTTTAAACAACAAAGTATAATGGGCAAAACCCCACATATACTTAGAGAAACTCAGCAAACATTCCGTTTCCTGTGGAACCTTAACCTTGAAGTGAAATTCTCATGAAAGGAGTCATTTTAAATACAGAATCAGACCTGCTCTCCCAGTAGGCAGGAAACCTGGGTAGGATGGGAGAGAAACCGAGAATCAGGGTAGATGCTTCCTTTTCTCTATGAGCACAAGGCTTCTCTTCTTGTGAGATTGACAAGTCTTTTTTTCAAAAACTAGGAATGATTCCCAAAGTATATAAAAGTTTTTTTCTATATCAAAATGGGAACAAGAATAAAAACAAAATATAAAATGCAAAAACCAATAAGCACTTTTAACATATCAAAAGTAAAATCATTTTCAAGATAAAAACCAACCTAAAGCTTTTGTTTGCTTGGTTGATTGGTTGACTGCTTGGTTGGTTTGTTTTTGCTTTTTGTTTTGCTTTTTGGTTTCTTTCATTTGTTTGCTTTGGTTTTGTTTGTTTCTGTTTTGTTTGTTTTTTGAGCCAACAAGTACGTATTTGTATATGTACTTTAAACTTGGTTTAAGCATTATTTTTTTTCCCAACATGTTTGTACTGGTTATTTGGAAATTGTCTTCCATGTACCTCGATCACATTTACTTCCCATTCCTCTGGGATCCATCTTCCGCCTTTGTTCCCCTGACAAAAATAAATAAAAAATTCACCAAATCCAGTCTGTAGGATCCATATACTCACTGGAGCATGGTCCTACTCTCACTGGCCAGCACCTTAATGAAAACTGAGTCCTTCCCCATCCCATAACCAGAAGCTATGAAGAGCTACACTTCAGCATCTTTATCACAACTTTTTTTTTTTTTTGAGACAGGGTTTCTCTGTGTAGCCTGGGCTGTCCTGGAACTCACTCTGTAGACCAGGCTGGCCTCGAACTCAGAAATCCGCCTGCCTCTGCCTCCCAAGTGCTGGGATTAAAAGCATGCGCCACCACCGCCCGGCTTTTATCACAACTTTAGAGGACGATCTTCAATAGCTTCCTGTCTGGTCTGTTTCTTCTTCTTCTTCTCCTCTTTCTTTCTTCTTCTTCTTCTTTCTTCTTCTTCTTCTTCTTCTTTTCTTCTTCTCTCTTCTTCTTCCTCCTTCTCCTCTTTCTTCTTCTTCTTCTTCTCCTCCTCTCTCCTTTTCTTCTTCTTTCCTCCTCCTCCTCCTCCTCCTTCTTCTTCTCTTCTTCTCTCCTCTCCTCCTCCTCTCTCCCTCCTCCTCCTTTCTTCTTCTTCTTCTTTTCCTCCTCCTCCTCCTCCTTCCTCCTCCTCCTCCTTCTCTCCTCCTCCTCCTTCTTCTTCTTCTTTTCTTCTTCCTCCTCCTCTCCTCCTCTTCTTTTCCTCTCTCCTTCTTCTTTTCCTCCTCCTCCTCCTCTTCTCTCTTTCCTCCTCCTCCTCCTCCTTCTTCTTCTTCTCTTCTTCCTCTCTCTCTCCTCTTTCCTCCTCCTCCTCCTCCTTCTCTTTCCTCCTCCTCTCTCCTTCTTCTTTCCTCTCCTCCTCTCCTCCTCTCCTCTTCCTCTCTCTCTTCTTTGTAGCTGTGGTCATCAAGCTCTCCTGAACCTTCCATCTCTCCTCATCTCTTCATTATGACCTGATCTTCTAATGCTAGCTGCAAGAGTTAGCCATGGAGTTGTTCCTGGCAAACGACACTACAAGTCTATAGCCATTTCAGTGGCCGAAGAAATGATGACTCAAAGAATGACTTCATGCCCATAGCAGTCTTGGTCTGACACATGAAGATCATCTATGAGTAAATTCCAGAAATAGAACCAAGATGATCTCAGACGTGACCTAGTTTTGGGAATTTTCAGAAGTACAGGTGTCATTAGATATGGGGTTCGAGTTATTCTATATGTTGGTCAGGTTCAGTACCTAAAAGATTTAAGTACATTATATCTGTGATAGCTAGTATCACCAAGTGCTTTTTTAAATACCAGTCTCTTCCAATTTTCCTCTATTTCGGTATTCCTAATGTTTGGCCATTAAAAGAAATTATTTTTTAAGCAATATGTGTTCTTTGAAACTTACAGGCCACTTCTTCTCTGTTATACAGGTAGCAAACACTTTTTCTTGGGTAAATTATCCTGGCCTCCAAACAGGTACCCCAGACACATCCATTATCTTTGCAGCCCTTGGGCAACCCTATGTTCTCCTCCCTCTAGCAGAGCAAACAGGGCCAGCAGCAGCAGCTGAGGCTCCAAGCAGCTGGCCAAGTGTTGGCAGCCTTTGCCTAGCTGGCAGCAAAGAGCAAGGCATGCATTGCTGGTGGTCCTCCGAAGACCACCCTACTTTATTCTGCCATCTTTCCCATTTCTCTATGGCATTATTATTAAAGTGGAATTTCAGACTGCTGTGTGATACACAGCATAGTATTTTACCCAAACAATTTTATATGCAAAGGCCTATTGCAATGAGTCATTTATCTGGTTCAAGGTTTCTGAAGCATCATAAATACTGGACTATTGTTGAGACTCATCTCAGATATCTTGTTGTTGCAGGGTAATTGTGCAGTTAAGGCAGGGCACCTGGTGGGCAGGACCCAAGTGAGCTTCAGGCTGCTTCAACCACCCTGACCTAGGTTACAGCCACTCACAAAGGGTGGGGGGAGTACATCATGTTTGCAGCCCACAAGCAGCCTTACAGCCCTGACCGATCCTCCTCTAGCAGAAGGAAGTAGTCTGGTAGTGGTCTGAGCCTCCTGTGGCCTAAGCATTAGCCCTATTTGGCAACTGCATTGTCCTTTTCCAAGTGCTCCACTGTGCCTCCTTTCCCACAATTCTCCTAAAGCTGTCTTTAACAGTAGGATAACTTACCAAAGAAAAAGTGTTTGCTACCTGTATAACAGAGGAAAAGTGGCCTGTAAGTTTCAAAGAGCACATATCGCTTAAAAATAATTTCTTTTAATGGCCAAACATTAGGAATACTGAAATAGAGGAAAATTGGAAGAGTCAGGTACTTGAAAAAGCACTCAGTGATACTAGCTATCACAGATATGTAATTAAAATTAAATTGAGGTACTAATTTTTTCAATCAAACTGGAATTTTTTATATATGTTTTTCAGACTTATTTATTTTATGTATGTGAGTACACTGTCGCTGTCTTTAGATACACCAGAAGAGGGCATTGAAGCCCATTACAGATATGGGGTTGGTGGGAATTGAATTCAGGACCTCTTGTAGAACAGTCAGTGCTCTTAACCACTGAGCCATCTCTCCAGCCCCAAACTGGAAATTTTTAATCATAAAATCTAGTGCCTGTGTATGACATTAAGTAGAACTATAAACTGCTGTATACATTCATGTAAATGATTAGGAAATAATAATTAACATTATAAATAAATACCTCCAGACATCTTCTATAAGAACTGAATAATCAGTGAGTGGAGAAGTAGGTAAGAAAGGAGTTTCCACTCGCAATACCCAAGATTCAACTCACAGACCACATGAAGCTCATGAAGAAGGAAGATCAAGTGAGGGTGCTTCGGTCCTTCTTAGAAGGAGTAACAAAATACTCAAGGGAGCAAATATGGAAACAAAGTGTGGGACAGAAACTGAAGGAAGGGCTGTCTGGAGACCATTCCACCTGGGTATCCATCCCATGTACAGTCACCAAAAGTAGATGCTGATGTGGATGTCAGGAAGTGCATGTTGACAGGAGCCTGATATAGCTGTCTCCTTAGAGGTCTACCAGAGCCTGACATATATAGAGGTGGATGTTCACAGCTAACCATTGAACTGATCATGGAATTCTCAATGGAGGAGTGAGAGAGAAGACTGAAGGAGCTGAAAGGGTTTGCTGCCCCACGAAGAGAACAACAATACCAACCAATCAGTGCTCCCAGGGTCTAAACCACCAGTCTGGGAGCACATAGGGAGGGACCCATGTCTCCAACTGTATATGTAGGGGAGGATGGCCTTGTTGGGCATAGGTGGGAGAGGAGATCCTCGGTCCCATGAAGGCTGGACAAGAGTGTAGGGGAATTCGAGGGTGGGGAGGTGGCAGTGGGGGGATGGAGGGGGCACATCCTCATAGAAGCAGGAGAAGTAGGGGATGGGATAGGAAGTTCCTGGGCAGGCGGGTGGGGGAATGGGGTAAGGGGATAACATCTGAAATGTAAATAAAATATGCAATGAAAAAAAAGAAAGGAGCTTCCATTTCTGTAATAAATTATTAAAACCTTATGGCTTTGAGGTACACAAACTTAGAACAATATAACCGAAATCTAGAAGTTACACGTGGGTATTGAGGTTTCACCAGAGTTTCGTCCCTTCTGTACTTCCTCTCCAACTGGTGTTCCCTTGCCTCTCCCAGGTTCTAGAAGCCACCAGCCTCTTAGATTTTGTGTTAGCTAGTCCTCTGTCAGCTTAACACAAGCTGGAGTCATTTGGGAAGAGGAACGTTCAATTGAGAAAATACATCTGTAAGACTCACCTGTAGGCAAATCTGTCAGGGATTTTCCTTATTAATGATTGATGTAGGAAGACCCCGCCCACTGTGGGTGGTACCAATCCTCAACAAATGATCCTGAGTTGTTTAAGAAAGCAGGTTGAGCCAGGCAGTGTTGGCACACTCCTTTAATCCTAACACTCTGAAAGCAGAAACAGGTATATCTTTGTGAGTTCAAGGTCAGCTTGGTCTACAGAGTGAGTTTCAGGACAACCAGGGTTACACAGAGAAACCCTACCCCTTCTATGAACTACTGGAGCATAAAGAGGCAGGTCCTATAGAATCAAAGCTGCAGGGTCTCCATAACCAGGACAACAACAGGATATCTAAGAAGCGTCCCATTGAGGATCCAGTATTGATAGTATAGCAGAAGCCAGAGGCCTCAAACTAGACAAGTGACTCACTACAACATTTGCAAGTAAAGCTGTTTTCTTTTTTCTTTTCTTTTCTTTTCTTTTCTTCTGTTTTGTGTTGTTTTTTGCTTTCCTTGGGTGGGAAGTTAAGTTGAAGGGCAGAGAGTAGATATGGAGGGATGGGGAGATGAGTGGGATTGGGGTGCATGATGTGAATGTCACAAAGAATCAATAAAAAGCTAATAAAAAAGAAACATCAATTAGGTTCCTGTGAATAATCCTGTGCCCTATTTCTTGTTGTTTTAATAAGTTTTATAATAAAGTAACATTAAAAGAAAGTAAATACATAAATCTTGACCTTTTATATTTCATAAAAGATTTCTAAAAAGATGCCTTTCTATTGATTTTTGAAGTGAAAGTGACTCCCTGGTTAATTAATCTTTTTCACATATAAACACACTCAGTCCTGAGCATGTCTCATTCCACCTTCTCTGGACATTACTAAATGGATATTTTCCAGAATGAACCTCAGCGTGTACTGCAACCCTGTCGCTTGAACCTGTTCTGTCACTGGTAACGGTGAAATAGGCTTGCCCAGGTTCCTTCTGTATAATATCAGCATGTTATCCTATACATGTGAAGCATTTTATAATTACTTTGGAAATTGCTTCCTGGAACAGTTTTAGGTTGCGTTCAACCTCTTAGACTGTTTCTTGGCATAATGGAACCTTTCACAGCCTAGTTGTGCTTGGCCCAAAAGTCACCAACAGTCACCAAAGATCAACCTAGGACAGTGACTCCAAAATTGTTGTTTTATGCTAGAGACAATTAAAACATGAGTCCCAAGGGCCTAGGTTAAGAAGAGATAAGTTGTGTTAAGGAGAATTGCAGAAAAGTGAGAAATTGAGGAAACATGAGAGAAACTTCTAAGAATAGAAGGGATTTTCAAGAGAAGAAAAAGCTAACTTCCTCACCTAGAGCTTTTTAAAGGCTATGGGGAAACCTGGACAGAAGACTGCTGTGAAATTGTTCATCTCTCTGAGCCATCATGGGTCAAGCCAATGGAGGGCTCACATGCTCTAGGCATGTCCTCCTGACTGAACTAAGGAGGTAAGTCACTGTCCATGAATCACACACCCATTTACAGATGCTTTAAGCCCACCTTTGCCCATCTGTAACTCAAGCTTTGTTCATTGTTGACCTTGACTGTGGGCCATTAGTCACATGGAAAGCATTACTGCCTACCAATATTATTCTCAAACAAAACTAATTACTTTATGCTCTTTCTTCATTCTCACCTCTACCAAAAATTATCTATAGTGTTATTGGTTATTTCCATGTCTCCAGGATCATCTTAGGGTGTCCTTCCTGGCATGGAAATGGCATTGTTCAAAGCCATATTTATTTACAACTTAGCTGTTATCATTAGCTGTGTTAGGCACAGGAATGTGTATGCAACAAGCAATAGCACCCAAGGGCAAAGATATTTCAGGGAAGCTAGCCAGCTGGCCTGCTGACACTGTCCTTGGTTATTAGAGCCTGTCTATTTCTTGTTTTGTCTCTTGAGTGTCTCATAGCCAGCTGTATGCATTTCTGTCTGTCATCCTTAGAACTCTGGCTGCATGTTTTTATACCTAACACTCCCTTTTTAACTATGACATTCAGTCCCACCATAACACATTGAAGCAACTTCTAGTTTTAAGTTTGGCTTCTTTTCTCTTACTGCCTACTGCAAGCTAGCCTCCTGCCCCAGATGAATTGCATTCAGAAGGTTTTAGTCCTCTACAGAGACCAAAGAGAGCTGCAGCACATGTTTCAGCACATTTGCCAGCATCTAGCTGGCATCTTACACATGTAAGCTCTACCATGAGTCCACAGGTTTCTTTCAGCACCTCTGTTACACTAGAAAACAGAAGGCTTCCCTCAGAAAAATTCGATTAGGTGAGTTTGTGTAAATGGATGAAATAAAAGACACGTGAGAGCAAAATGACTGAGACTTGCCTGCAAATCAAGAGTGATGAGCTGTCGGATGTTAGCCCCAAGGAAATGTGATAAAAGAAATTCTACCTGTGTTAGGCTTTTCAAAATGGTTGTAAAATTGCACATCCTGCCTACTTCTCAACGTGACCTGCAGTGCCCTGTGGCATACACATGTGAAGAGTGATTGGCGGCCCATGAGCAATGGTGACGAGGTTGGTGATGGCTGCCATAGAGTTCGAGTGTTCCACTTTCATTTTCACCTCAGATCAAAAGCTGAACTTTTAGAATGCCCTTGCATCACTCTCTCACATTTTTAAAAGGATAGATTTGGGCTATCAGATATATTCTGATAGCAAGACATGCTTTGTGACATAAGAATTTACGATAGAGGTTTTTTTTAATTCTGAAAAAATCATTTCATAGACAACAAAATATTTAAATAAAAAGCTACAGAAGCAAAGCCCTTTAGAATTTGGTCAAATAACTAGTATGTACAAAATCAAAATACAAACTACGATGCTACATGGTTTTTCCTGACCAAGACCAAAGAAACAATTATACTCAAGTCTGGCTGAGGGAAGCAATGAATGCATTGGGTTACACATAGAAGCAAAAGTATGAGCAACTTAGGTAGCTGTGTCATCAAAAAGCCTACCTCAGAAGAGACCAGCTGAGGAAGCTGAGTCACTAAGCTGCTTGCAGACATCAGCATCTCTGAAGAGTCTCTTTTCTCTCATCAATGGTTAGTGTTGTATAACATCAGGGAGGGTGGTCTTAAATCTTGTAAATTTCTTGGTCAGCCTGAGTTTTATAAGTTTCTTCTGAGTCTCACAGCACTTGTAGTCCTCCTCTGTCCTGTCTGGGAGGAAACCTTTCCAACTGAAAGAAACTACTACACAATAGAGGATGGAAGGGTCTTGTCTCACCATGCTTTGTCTGGGATTTTACTTTTCCTTCCCGATCTTTTGCTTATACACTATGGTTTCAGATTTTGGTTTTATGGGTTCTCTCTCTCTCTCTCTCTCTCTCTCTCTCTCTCTCTCTCTCTCTCTGTGTGTGTGTGTGTGTGTGTGTGTGTGTGTATGTCTCAGCCTTTGTTAAGTGTTTCTTGTACTCTGCCTTTGTCTTTATTTTTCTGTTTGTTTTTTGTTCGTTTTGTCCGTGTCTTGATCAGTGTTCTATTGTTGTGAAAAGACACTAAGATTATAACGATTCTTATAAAGGAAAACATTTAATTGGGGCTGACTCACTGTTTCAGAGGTTTCGTCCATTTTCATCATGGCAGGTTTGCCGGGAAGCATGGTGGGACACAAGCAGACATAGTGCTGGAGAAGTAGCTGAGAGTGTTTCACCTGGATCCCCAAGCAGTAGGAAAAGGGAGACACTGTGCCTGGCTTGGATTTTTAAAATCCCAAAGCCCCACCACCAGTGACATACTTCCTCCAACAAAACCTTGCCTACTCTGATAAGGCCATACCTCCTAATCCTTCCCAAGTAGTGCCATTCCCTGCCAACTAAGCATTCAAATAGATGTGCCTGTAGGGGCCATTCTTATTCAAACCAGTACAATTCTATCCTGGTTTGTTTGTTTGTTTGTTTTATCTTATTTTATTTTATTTTTTTAGATGCTTGTTTGTAGTCTCATGAGGAAGAGAAAGAAAAGGTGTGGATTTGGGCGAGTGGTGAAGTAGGGAAGATCTGGGAAGACTTGGGGATGGGAAACCATAATTAGAATATAGTGTATAAAAGATCTATTTTCAATTAAAATGTAATTTTAAACATTTTAGTAAAAAAAAAAAAAATAGAAAAGTAAAAAGAGAAAAGCATCTTAGGAAAATGGCATACATGGAACTGCATTGCTGAGATTAGAGATGGGAGGGTTGTCCAGGGATTGTTCCAGGCAAGAGCTAGCTGTGTGGGTCAACTTTCTGGTATTTCAACAACACTTGGGACAATGTATCTTAAAAGGGGAAATGTTCATTTGGGTACAGAGCTTTGAAGTTGTAGCTCATGGTTGGTGGTTCCCATTTTGGGGGTTGTGGTGAACTGTTCTGAGGTGGTACATTATGGCAAAAGAATGTAGAAGAAGAAGCTTCTCACCTGGTGGCACACAGGAAGGAGAGAGAGAGGGGGGTATATTGACCTGCTGCAGTCCCCTTTGACAGCATACTTCAATAACCTAAAAGTTCCACTTAGGCCCAGCTTAAAGAACCTACCTTCCTCTAGCACTCCAAGCTGAAGATCAGTCCTATAACACATGGGCTTCTGTATAGTATTCTAGATCTAACTTATAGCATCAATCTAGACTTGCTCCATCTCTCTACACAGGCACATTGGTCTTAACTGACTACTGCATTCTTCATATGCTAACAGTACCTACCACAAGTCCTAGCTATTGTATGGTAAAAATGAAATCAAATTTGATCAAAATTTTTGTTTACTGATCATTAAACCATTTTTCTTGCTTTTCATAGAATTATTAAATAAAATATTCTTAAAATGTACAATAATAGAAGAATTTAAAACTACTCTAGATTTCTTAGGAGAGATTACATAGTATACTATCATTTACATAATACTATCAAATTGAGTGAACTGGGGTGTTTGGCCAATATAGCAATATAGTCTTGGTGGTAACAACAGTGTGCCTAGCTGCTACATGCTAATTTGCAACTCGGAAAACTCATTTAGCCTTCTCAGTGTACATAATTTCTGTGTTGTAAACAAGAAAATCATTAAGTGATCTACAAAGCCATGAGAGAAGCTCATCATCCTTCTGCCTTCTGTTCATGTCATCTTCTGAAGCACCCCTTAGCAAGACTTCATGACTAACCTCTATGCTGTTTTTCCATAACTAAATTGAAGCTGAAAAGTTCTCAAGAAAAATGAAAAAGAGTAAGTGGAGCAGTATAGAAATTGGAACCTGTATGCACCCCTGATAGGGATGTCAAACGTTACCCACAGTGGGAAAATACAGCTGTGGGCCCTCAAAAATCAAAACCTAAGACAGAAAGAACTAAAACCTGGCCCAGCAACTCCATGTCCAAGGACATACTCAGTTAATTAAAAGTAGCACCTACCATGGTGCATACAAAAGTTGGAGGACAGCCTATGGGACTTGGTTCTCTCTTTTTATTGTGTGAGTTCAAGAGATGGAACTCAGGTTGTCAGGCTTGCTGTCAAGTGCCTTTTATCTGCTCACCAGCCCACCAAAAATTACTACTTTTAACTGATTCAGTTGCTTATTGTACTAAGTTACACGTGGCAAAACTATATGTGTGCACACACACTCACACACACACACGCACACACAATATAAATGAATAACCTGTGAAATTTGGAGAAATTCCATACACTGTTGTTCCATTGTTGCATTTTGATGTTTAATGGAGTCCTCGAGTTATGAAAAATATTGTCATCAGAGATCTACAAAGGGCTACTGGGATTTCTTTGTATTTTTTTTATATTCTTTCATTATTATAAAATTATTTCAAATTAAAAACAGTAAAGAAAGATTTTTGTTTTGAAAATATGAACACAGAATGCCTCCCAGTGGAACATTAGTACATATCCAGAAGGAATTCCTCACTTAATAGTTTATTCTGTAGACATATCTTGCCAGCCAGGCATGGTACCTGTTATCCCTGAATCCAGGGGGCAGAGGCAGAAGAACTGCCATGGGTTTAAAAGTCAACTAAACCACAAGAAAAGATGAAGCAGGGATAAATATAAAAAGTCTTTATCAGAATAAAAATATAAACAGAATAAAAATATAAACAGATATGTAATTTTTCTTATCTACTTTAAAGTCAATGTTTGTTCATTTAAGTTTCCCATAGTTTATTTCCCAAACAAATAAATGCCTGTATGAAGAAATTAAATTATCAAGAGGTAGCTTTCCACCTATAAAGACTGCTCACGGGTTTGTGAAATATAGCTACACTAAAGTCATAAAGTCAAACGAACATTATAGTCACCCCTCTCGCACAAATAATATTATTCTATTATTTTGACAGTTTAAGGGAAATAGCATTGGGATTAGGACTGCCATAGACCACTCCATCAGGAGATATTTTTATTGACTAGGTTGGTGCCCTTTCAATACCAAAGTGATGAGCAATCATGGCAGACACTCTTATTAAGCTAGTTTGCATATTTATGAAGACCCTGTAGCTTCATAAAGTGATATAGGGTAATGAAAGTTTATGAAGATCACTAGAAATGTCAGAATAGTACTCTAAAGACCCAATAAAACATCATAATTCCAATTTAACTCCCAAATCATCTAAAATAAAAACCAACATTCTTTTATTAGCTCTATCACATAATTAAATCAAATTTTCTAATATAGTTTCCAGTTTACC
The DNA here is from genome assembly GCA_021653895.1 of Mastomys natalensis. Classification (NCBI taxonomy): domain Eukaryota; kingdom Metazoa; phylum Chordata; class Mammalia; order Rodentia; family Muridae; genus Mastomys; species Mastomys natalensis. The sequence goes on from JAJTUV010001988.1 coordinate 71,012, forward strand.
TAGGATTTAGTTAACTACATTGAAACCTTGCCATGGCCTTAGTACACACAGAAAATTTACAGTATTTAGGTTTGATTTCATGAAAGTTGACTTCTATTCACTTTAACTATAAGTATAAAAGTTGATGGATAGACACAGAAAGAGAGTATGCTGCTGCCTAAGAAAATAAACAATATCCCACACCAATAGATCTTCACTAGCATTTTCACTAAATCTAAAATATTACATTTTTGTATTGTAGTTTCATGCTAGATAATGAATTACATCCTATTGTTTTGTGAAGATGATTCATCAGCTTAGAATATATATCTACAGTGATAACTATTAGTTTGACCAAGGATTATAGTTAACCTTTTGTGCATAATTTTAACTAAAAGCAACCAAATATAAGCCTTTAAAAGCAGGATTCTTTCTGTTACTTTTAGTTTCTGGTTTTATTCCTCTAGATCGTTTCATTTCGGACAGTGGCTGTCACCATTTCCCACTTTCCTGAGTCTACTGGAATACTGTGGATCCTTTCTTATGGCTAAAAAAGTGTGAGAAACATTGGATTCAGATAGGCATTTGGAAGAATGTATTGATGTTTTTTTATCCTATTCAAATTATTGGAAGGAGGTTCAAAATTTAAGAGTAAGGACCCATCTAGAGTGTTATGCCAAATACCATTGGATTCATGTTAGTTCTAAAATTTACAGTGGTAGTCATTATAATTAGAAAAAAAGTTTAAAGATACTTGCAGTGTATTTGGCATAATTCTAATAAATCTCTGAATGTTTTAACTTTGCATAGTGAGCTTATGAATTTCAAGAATGCTGCTCTGCTGATTGTTGATGTGGCAGATACTGCTAATAAAATTATCCATGGCCTGAGGTCAGTATTTCTATTTTAGTCAAGCTTCAAGAATGGCATATATACAATCATGCTAGCCCTTTTTGTCCTGGGAATACTTTTATTCCTGCCGATCATGTTAAAGCATGTCTTTAACAACATCAACATGTTGGCAGTGAAAGTACATGTCTTGAACCTGAAAATGGACCCCCAAACAGAGTTATTAAGTTAACAGGCTGGCAAGTCAAGGACAGATAAGATTCTGCATAAAGCCATACCCACCTAAGACAGAAGTGCATTGCTTTTGATAAAGCATATTCCATGATGGGTAAGGAAGGCATTTTTGTCAGAATAACCCAAGATAGGCTCAGTGTTGTTAATGAAATAAAAAAAGGAGAGAAGTGGAGAGCCTTTGGGGCTGCTTGGCAAGAAGCTGACATGAGCCAAGGACAAGGAAATGAGCTGCTTGGCAGGAATATGACATTGGCCAAGGACAAAGAAGTAGGCTTCAGGTAGGAATCTGACATTAGGCTAGAACAAAGAAGTAATTTCAGGCAGGAATCTGAATCTTAGGCTAGAACACAGAAGAAATTTCAAGCAGGAATCTGAATCTTAGGCTAGAACAAGGAAGTAGACTTCAGACATGAAAATGACTTTGGGATAGGACAGGGAAGTTGGCTCAGATGTTTTGGTCATCTTGATAAGCCCTTAGACACAGATCACGAGAGTGTTCATGGAATTTTATTACCTTGCTTGTTCTTTGACTATTTGTGTTTATTGTCTTGCTTATTCCTTGACTATTTGCATCTATTGTATTGCTAGTCCTTCAACCTAGAACTGACCTTAATACTTGCATGTAATTAAAATGGTATAAAAGCAAAAAGGACTAGGGAGGATGGGATGGGGGATTCTAGGGAGGGGAAATGGGGAAAGGGGATGACATCTGAAATGTAAATAAACAAAATACCCAATTTAAAAAAAAAAAAAAAGTAACACTATATGGTTGGAGAGATCCCAGTGGTTAAGAGCACTTACTACTCTTGCAGAGGGTGAAAGTTTGGTTCCCAGAACCCAGATGGCAACTTATAACCATCCATCTGTAACTCCAGTTGCAAAGACACCAACACCCCATTCTGGTCTCCATGTGCACAAGGCACATATTTAGTACATATGCATACATTTAGGCAAACATACACAGAAAATAAAAATCAATAAAGCAATAGTATAATCTGAACCACTGCAGTATATATAGTTGTTAAAATAATTTCTCCTAAAAATCAAAGGAAAAAAAATGTTACAAACATTTATTTATCTCCCTTTAGATGACTCACAAACAAGTATGAAAGTTCCCCTAAAGAAACCCTTAATGGAATGACTATCTCTGCCTAGACAAATCAGAGAGGGTCACTGCTAAGGATTTTTCTCAATCTTTCTATGTGCAGCCAGAAAAAAAACTGATCTTGTTTATGATCCAAACTGTCACAGCTAATGCCATTTTACTCAGTAACTGAAACCTAAGAGGGAAAAAACAAACAGGTTCTAAACTGAGTCAGAGGCACATTTGGTACTTGAGTTATGCTTTTAATTTTAGGGACAGATTTAAGTGGTTTTTGAGAGGGTTTATCTGATAATTCCTATTAGACACTCTTCTTTTTCAGGGTAAGCTTTCTTCAGCAAATATGCTATCTAGCTCAGTTATTCTTTGCTGGCTCAGCTACAGAGATCTCTGTGGTTCATTTGTTTATTTGTTTTGTTTTGTTGCTAAGAACAGATTTTACTTTTTTCAGTCATTCTAAATCAAGAAAATCAATAACACTTAGATTTATAAAAATAGTACTTTGTACTTAAATTTTATTTAAAAACAATTAGGCCTTTTGACTTCATTATATTATTTATATCAAATAAATATTGTGATACCTTTATCATTCTACAGACTCAACTTCATCATCTACACATCCTAGACAGAGAAGCAAAGGCATGTAGAAACTGATTTCATAAAATAAATCATAAATAAGTGATTTAAAATAAAAACTTAGTTTACAGTTTTCTCCATTCACAGAGACATAAAAACTCAGCTTACAAACATATAGTTAAATAAAGTTCATTTTAATTTAAGTGAAGTGCCTGTAAAATACAGAAGTCCACAGCAAACACCATTTATCTCTCCTTTAAACTTCAGTTTGATAACCCCATTGGGTATTATTTGTTAGTAAGTGCATTATACTCTTAAATTTATCTTTAAATAATTCAATGTCTTTTTAAAGATACCTTTTTAATGACTTTAATTGATTCCAAAGCCAATTATGCCTTATTTTTAGTCTCCCACAGAGCCAGATTCTTAATAATCGTCTTTTTGTCCAATTTAACTATTTGGATGAATCCTCTCTGACTTTTTAGAGACTGGGTAGGTTATAGTCCATGAAGGAAGTTTGGACATGTAGCCTCAGGGGAGCTCACACTTAAAGACACCATTTAAACACACCAACAGAGCTGTGTTTACTAAGCAATTCTCCCAAGATGGCAGGCAAGTGGTTCTTTTCAGCAAAGTTACGATGATAGGATAATTTTTTAACTGATAAACATAATTGCACCATGGGACACTCCTTACAAATATTAACAAGAAATTAGCAGTGACCCTATAGAAATCAAAGTCTATAGAATACTTAACCAATGAAAAATTAAATTAAAAATTTTAATATATTAAAATTAGAGACCTTAATACCAAAAGTAAAATAGACAACAGATATAATGAAAAAGAGTAACTCTAGTTTTAAAATGTCTTTTTCAATATAAAAGAAAAGAAAATGAAGACTATAAGTGATCAATACTCCACAACACACACATACACACACACACACACCACATACATTTCAAAGTACCTAGAAAATATTCAACATCATATTTAAAGGATGTTTGCAATTTATTGTAAATAGTCATAAATTCAGTGCTGATGGCAATACAGGCAGTTTATTTGGAAGGAACATGCAAATACATACTAAAGAAAGAAAGGTATGCATGGTGTTTAGACCTGATCTTTCTACTCCTGAGACTATATCGTAGTTGTAGAAGACACCAAGGTTATTCACTCATCCCCAACCCATCTCCACAGCCATCATCTGGCTAGATGCAGCCTCCTTCACAGCTCTGATCAAGGAGAAAATAATTCAGTTCACTGAATGTATCTTCTACTTTTCCTTCTTACCACATCAAATGGGAAAGTAGGAGCTATAACTGTAGAAGCCCATTTTCTAGATGTAAAAGATAATCAAAAACATTCTAAAGACACTGATCTTGAGTCAGTGAACTGTCAAATCGGATGCCAATACCAAGCACATAACCTCTAAGCTTGCTATGGATGGGAAACAAATTCTGCTTGTTTTAGCCACTTAATGATCCACAAAAGAATAGATGTAATGTTGTTGGGGAAACTAATTTTGGTGCATAAAACTCAAACCGATCAATCTGAAGGTCTTCTTTGTGTTAGATTTGATTGTATTCATGACCCACATTGCTTTTATACATTTTCCTATATCCATACTGTGTCCTGATAATTTGCTCTACCTCTCAGCAAAGACATGAGTCCATTTCTCTGTTCCTTGACTTAAGTTCAGTAATAGGGCTCTTCTGAGACAAGAGAATGTCACTGAGCATAACGAAAATAGTGGAAAAATGATTTCTACAAATTTACTAGTCCTCTATGAGCATAAATAGACTGTCAGGCCTATGGTATGTGAGATATGTCAGATAGAGCTAACTCCTCCCAATTTGACTGATGGGAAGCTATTTTAGACCATCTGTCAACTTGAGAGCTCAGCGGAGATCAGAAGAATTGCCTCGCTGGCCCACAGTTAACACAAGGCCAAAGATTGTTTCTGTTCTCAGCTTTGCTTAACATAACCCCTGAAAGAAAAATGTTTGTATATCAGTAGCATGCCCATGATGGTTTAATGAATAGAAATGGAAGACTAAGGGAGGAAATGAATGAAAATAATGGAGTAGAACTGGGTAAGAAGGCATTAGGATGACCAATAAGTCCTTTGGATTATAAAGAATGTGAGACATGTTTGAGTACTCATACCAAAAATAAAAAATAAAAAGGAAAGTGTGGTATAAACAATTCAGCAAGAGGAGGCAAGAGAGGTTAGAAAGATGGGTCAAAGGGTGAGAGCACTGAATGTTCTTTCAGAGGTCCTGAGTTCAATTCCCAGCAACCACATGGTGGCTGACAACTATCTACAATGACATCTGGCTCTCTCTTCTGGCCTGCAGGCCAAACATTGTACATAATAAATGTTTTCTTAAAAAGAGTTAATAAAATCTAAAAGGAGGAGAAAGAGGAGGAGGTAAGAGAAGGTAAGTACCAAATAGGCACTTATCTATAAAGGAGACAGGGTGGGCAGTGTGTGTATTTAGCATAGTAAGACTGGAGTATAATAACTGTTGCCTAACCATCTCTTCTATGCCCCGATACATCAGAAGTGTCTGCTAAGAATGAATAAAGAGAAGTGAAGACAGCACAACAAACAAAGAATCTGAAAGACAGACTAGACAAGAGGAAGATGAGTGTGGACAACTACCATGGGTTCTGAATTGTGATGGAATTGCCACCATCTGTCCCACATAAGAAAGAAGCTATGTTTGGGGAAAACTTTGAGAAGTGACTTGACGTGACAGCACGGAGGAACCACACAAAAATAATACCCTTGTTGTTATCATGATGACTGCTATTTCTGAAGAGCTTCATTCCTTTTTAATGTATTTAGGGTTCAGCCTAGATTCAATTGGACATGGAATAATGAAGTAAAATATGAACCAAAAATGCTCAGATGAGAAAAAACTTAAGTTATCTTCATCCCTTCCATTTACAATTATAACTCTAATTAGAACATCTTAACACTCCATTACTTGATGTGGATTCTTTTCCTAATTCTATTTTCACTACCATAATAGTTTCAACCCCAAACTGCATTAAAGGTTCTATAGTTGTAAATTCTTTAGTATCACATTGGGAATAAAATGACCAAAAGAGTGGATCTAACTAAAAATACATACATAAGCGATAATGACATTTGGAGTCATCCTTAGAGTATAACTTCCCCAGACATGTGCTACCATATTGTCTGCAAAAGTACACAAGGGTTTTTAATTTTAGCATACTGGGAAAGAAATTGATGGAAAATTATTTAGATGCTATTTTAACCTTGACAATTATGAAATCCAAAAGTCTTAACTTTTTGCAGAAATGAGGTTAAAAGTGACTTGACATTTGTGCTCTCTTTGACTCCACCAGGGAAAAGCATGACTGAGTCAACAAGATGAATTCGTGTGTGCTCATGTAGAGCTGTAGTCTCAGAAAATGATACTTTTATATTGACAAACTGATTTCTTAAAAGAGATTTCTAGTATCCCTGACCACCCTACCAGGTTCTCATTCCTGCACAGACAGACTGAAATACTGTAAGTCATTGCAAGAAGTTTACGGAGTCCTTAAAGTCCATCCCGAAGCCTTTGTAGAGTCTCTTTTAGATGTTAAGTTCAAAGGTTTTTAAGACAGCAACAAATCCTGAGCTAGACAAGCTATAAAGATCTTTGCCTATTTCAATGCTGTATCAAGCCTAACCCAGAATAACAGTTGGGTGTCTTGGAGTTGAAAATGTAATTTCACCTGAAAATCTAAGATACAATAAATATCTGATAAAAATGAAGAAATTACAGAGAAAATTATGAAAACTAGAACCAGCAATCATCTAGGTTAGAAATGATTTTAAAAGGGGGCAGATCAAGGGAAGCATTTGTATTGTGGACAAAACCACAGTCTTGCCTCCAACTATCTATCCAATCTGTTCAATCACCCTACATCTGGTAAACAGTGGTCAGGTGCCTCTGTGGACTCTGGGAGATCCTGGAGTTCACTCTCTCTATCGTAGAGGAAAGTTAAGCTGACTCCTACCTGGGAAATCCAGAGAGTCAGAGAAGTTAAGTGATTCTGGGGAGATGGAGAAGACCATTCATTAGAACTGGCTTGTACTCCCAAAAGTTATCAGAGGGAAGGACATGAAAGAGAGGTGAGTAGACACCGTGTGGCCAGTATAATATCAACACCAGTCAGGATCAGTAACCAAGACAAAAACAAAAGACTGAAGGTATTGTTCACAAATCCTAAAGCAAGATGATGTCCCAAGGACCAGTGAAATTGATCAGCTGCTCTCCTTCTTCTTCCCAGGAATGAGAATAGGAACTAGAAACTGGTCAGGTAGAGTTGGGACCCCAAAGCAGCAGCACTTCTGACATTGATCTTGCTGGAGCCCAGGAATGTCAGATTAGCATCCTGACTCTTTGTCCTTCGTTATCTCTTACCTTTGTCAGAAAGTTACCTTTACAAAAGAGTAAGGTCAAAACTGAGAGGTGTCACCTGGGCATCTCATAGATTATCTAGTCACACAGACCATCCCATCCCCCTCCAGGTCCACCTCAATTTGTACCATAGCTCCTTTTTAAAGCTTCAAAACTAGCAGCTTAACAGCACCAATTTCCAGAGACCTACCTGCCCCTGCCTATACAGGAGCTCTGCCAAGCCCCACCCCTTACTCTTCCTCCCACATATGAATCTATAATAAACTTTTCTCTAAAACTCACCTTCTGAGAGTTTTAGAACTCACAGAACAAACTTTATTGTTCAAGTGTGAGTGACAAGAACCAGAAAGCCACTGGCACAGGCAGCATTGATAACTGTTCTCTAAGATTCTGGTCCTCACTCCCCAACCTCAGGTTAAATTCAGCAAAAAACAGAGAAATCTCCATCAAATTCAAAGATACCCTCAATTTCTCGTATTACCAAGACCACTGGAAACAAGGAATTCCTAGTATTGGAGATCACAGAAGCTGCTGGAAATTTTCTGAAGCCCCACCTAAGTTGCCCATTTACTGGGGAGATTGGAGTCCTTTGTTGATGCTCACGGCTCTTACCATCACTAATAAAAGAATTTAAGAACAAACTCAGAGGAAATCTCAAGGGCAATTTTATCAGAGTTTCAAAGGAGAACTCTAGGGCAGACAAGCAGTTAAATCTCAGCAGATGCCAGAGAAGAAAGAGGAAGAGGGAAAGAGAAAGCCATGCCTTCTGAGTTACAGGAGGAGCTCACCGAGCAGCCTCATAGGGGATAAACCACAGCATGGCAAGGGGGCGGAGCTTCCGAGGAATAGTGAGGAGCCTGTCAAGAAAAGCAAGTTTAGGAAAGATTTAAAAGCAACAACAACAACAACAAAAAGCTGTATGGCTGTACTGCAAAAGCAAACATTACGGATGACAGGGATCCTGAGGCGGAAAGTACATTGTCTCATTAAGGGAGCAATTATTCTTCTCATCTCTTTGGTCTGGTTTAAGGTGAATCAGCCTTCCTCTTAGCCAGGGGACTGACTAACCCATGTGGATTAGGTTTTTTGTTTTTCAAGGTCTGATCATTTCTTTGTTACTCATAGACTTGTTTTTGTCTGGACTCAGAAGAAGAAACTCTCGTTAAGGACAGCCAGTTTGTTGGCAATCTGTTCAGAGAGTCTCCCTGCTCCTTGGCTTCCTCAATTGTCTTGACCCAAGGTTTAGCATCTCCTGCAGCCTCCTCCCTGTTTTCCTTAGTGCATTTTTTTTTCTTCAAAACAACATGTTGGCATTTGTGTTGCAGGACACATGGAGTGACAAGACACAGAATCTTGGGTGCCTTTGGTCCTGGGCTTCTTACCTTCTTTGTTTATGGGCTTGCTAGCAGCACACTTGTGAATATCATCTTTCTGATTCTGCTAGCTCCTTTGGGACCCAACCCAATGAGACACAGTAGTATCTGTCAGTCCAGAAACATCCTTCTCTCTGTTTTGTACAATAAACAAGTTAAGAACTCTCAGACTGGCATCCACAATTCATTTGTGAACAGACCTGCTTTCTCACTCTCTGCTGGTCCCCTTAGTCAATAACAAGAGTGCCCCTTACTCAACAGCAGGCATACTCTGCCATGAGTCAAGACATCTTGCTTCATGGGAAACCTTGTTTGTCCTTCCACTGATTCAGACCACATAACCCTTCCATTCTTCACCCAGAGCATCAGCAGCTACTTCTGTGGCCTTGTGCTTCTCATAGAAAGTGTGGAGCTTGAGTTCGTCATCCATTTCAGTGAGGAAGGAGCTATGCAGCTTCATCTCGACATGGCTCACCACCTAGGAGGCGCCAAAAAATAAGAGCTCAACAAGATTAATTCATATGAGTGAAGAGAATGGAGCCTCTCTCCCCACGAGTGTATTTCTTCACCTGTCCCAAAGAAGAAATAAATTTCCTTAAAAGGCCTCAACAGAACCTTGGCTTTGATGCTACATTAAGATATCCCCTCTGAAAAAATAGTTCCAAAATAATTTAGGAGATGAGCTGAAATTAGTAGATGTATATAACCCATTTTCATCATGAAAATCTAAAGATCTAGATCTAAAGAGCTAGATCTTTGGCCAGAAAGAGACAGCATGAAGCTAGAGTCCCATCCTCACAAGCAGCTTCCAAGCAGGCGCTCATTTAGAAACAGTTAGGAAGCCATAGCTCCCCCTTGCCATTTCTGGCTAGGAGTCCAAGGATGAACTTGGAACTGCTGCTTTTGGGGTCTCTGCCATGAGCTGCCTGTCCAGTTTCCATCTCCTGGTTTCACCTCTAGGACTGAACCTGAGCCATCTACCTGAGTCAATCCACAACAGGACACAAGCAGGAACTGCATTACCCCGCCTATGCCTTCAGATCTCTTCTCCCTTGTCTGCTGCACATCAAACCTACCATGAAGCAGTGAGTTGAGGGGCAGAGGGTGGGGAGTTGAAAACAGAATTTTAAAACAAAGTGCATTGCACTGTAAAGGATGTGGAGAAAAATGATAAATCACATTGACTGAACACAAAATTCATTTGGGAGCGGGGATTTCTCTGTGGAGACCTGTCTGTCCTGGACCTTGCTCTGTACACTGGCTAGATTCACTCAGAGAACTCTGTACCTCTGTCTACTGAGTGCTGGTCTTGAAGGCTTGGGCCACCACCACACCCAGTGACAAATCTCTAAACTGAATGTGTCTGTCACTTAAATTCTAGGCATATGTTTGACTTAAATATAAACAGAAAAGTCCGCCAAATGTGCCCATGTTTTTATCCCACAGCTGAAGAAATGCATCTTTCACTAAATGAAACTTCAGGAGTTTCAAGGAGAGAAAAGAAAAACTCATTTTAATCACAGCTCTGAAATCGTTTGTTCCAATGGCATTATGAAGTCATGAGGATTTCACAGTATTTTAAGGCTGACATCGTGACATGCTTGTGTAATAGGACCAGGGGATGACAATTTTAGCTAACAAAAATACCTTTTTTTTTTCAGTTGAACTTAGGCAAAATGTTCACCTTCTATTTCAGCCTCAAATGGCTTACAGTCCTACCTTACATCAGGGGCACTTATTTCTGCCCTTGTCTCATAGATCAGGGAAATTTGAATTTACAGGGGGAAGGAAGAAGGCCTTATAGTACCAGAGATGGAATCTATTTGGAGTCAAGCAACTAAGTCAGAATCTTGACACCAGTGTGTACTGGTCTTGTTGAAATGGAGAGAAACGGGAGACTGAGTTAATGAAGGCTTTTTCTTTTGCATCGGGCTGGCTTTACCACTGGAGTTAGGGAGCGTGAAGTTCAAAGTCACAAAAGATTTTCACTGAGTTCAGTGACTCTGGCTTCTTGTCTGGCCAACCTAAAGAAGGAAATGCACAGATCACTCAGGATAAGTTTTCAAAGGCTGTTTTCTAAAGGAAAGGGTGCAGTGATCCCGTACAGCAAGGATGGCCCCAAGGAAATAGAGTACCAGGGAATAACAAGTCTTATGGTTTTTATAAGGCTAATGGTGGACACATCCTACCATACATTTTTCAGGCAGGAGGACTTACTTAAGAAAAGAAAAAACTTGGAGGCCGACCTCCCTTCTGCAGCCCTGGCCTGTGGACAGGGTAGAACCAACATTTTGACTTAAACACTTCTGGCATTGTTGGCCTCCAGCACAGACAGACATGTTGGCAGGACACAGTACATGTCTGACTTTTAGTCAGGAAAAAACTACTTGTTTGAGGGGTTTGTCCCCTAACACAACCTGATTAGTTTCCATCTCATATTATCCTAATAATAACATGATCAATCACATAATGGTTCTAAAAGTCAGAAAGATTCAGAGTGTAAACTGTATCAAAGGTCTATTTTACCAGGTAACTTAAAAATTAACTAAGATTCTTGGTGCAAGGCACCTAGTACAGAGCGGTCACCTGGTAAACGTTAGCTCCCTCCCTCCCTTTGATTTTCTTATTGTGAAGTTCATTAGGTGAGAAAATAGAGTTGTATAAATAACCATTCATTGCATCTACTGCTGGCTCTTCTTTTAGATGTTTTGAAGCCTTCAACAAAATTACATTAAGGGAAAATTCTACCTAATTACAAATAATAACCAAAAATTGAGTTGGCCTCAATTAAAACAATTTCATCCAAGACTCTTTAAAATGTTAAAGTTAAAATATGTGGCAACAGTATAATTAACAAGTCAAAAGTCTTATAATTGCCTTGTTTTGCAGTGAGTGAAGGTAAGCTCATGGAGTTTTCTAATTCTCTCCAAAGGACTGTGTTTACCTTTCACTTGGCCTCATCAATTTTTATTTGCTTTTTACTGTCATATTATGGCCCTTTTCAATGACTATTTCAATAACCAGAGTTTCAGGGTGATTAAGCTTTTGTCTTTGAATGTGTAGTTTTAATAGCTGGCTTTTCATGTTCTGATTGGCATTGGCAACTCATCAAGTGAAGAGTTGCCCTACCTTGTTGATAGAACAGATTCAAATGATGCCATATGTACACCTGACAAGACTAGGAATTAAAGACAAAGTGAGAACATCTCAGAAAGAGATGGAACCCAAGCAGTTATCTAGTCTAGCCCTTCAGCCCGTGTATGAACCCCCTCAATCTCATCCTGTTTAAGGACTACCAACCTCTCATTAGAGGTCATCAGTAAAACAAAACTCACCATGAACATAAGTATGTAACGAGATTCTCAGACAGGAGCAATTTTTATACAGTGTTTCCCCATAACAGGATGAAATCAACTGGTTAACTAGCAGAATTCTTTCCAATCTCTGCTGCCTAAGATGTGTATAGAGAGACACAGATATTTCATCTGCTCAGAGGTGAGATTTCCAAAGGTAGGGGTGTGTGTGTGTGAGTGTGTGTCTGTGTCTGTGTGTCTGTGTGTGTGTGTATGTGTGTTTGTGTAGGAGAAAGGGAGTGGGGAGTGAAGAGAAATGGTGAGAACATCGTATCAGTGTGGAGGTCAAAGAACAGCCTTAGAGAATGGTTCTCTCCTTTTACAGTGGTTTTGAGGATCAAGCTCAGATCTTTAGTCATTCATTATGCAGCAATGACTTTTACTCACTAAGCCACCTGTATTAGTTACTTTAATGTTGTTGTGATAAAACACCATGACCAAGGCAATGTACAAAAGAAAGTTGAGTAGAGCTTCCAGCTCCAGAAAGGTATGAGTCCATCAGGAAGGGAAGTATGGCAATGAACAGCAGGCATGGCAGCAAGAACAGGGAACACATCTTGACTTGCAATTAGGAAGCAGAGAGAACAAATTGGAAGTGGCTGGAGGATTTAAGTCTGAAAGCACACCCCTAGTGATATTCTTCCTCTAACAAAGTTATACTTCCTTAAACTTTCCAATAATACTACCAGCAGGAGATCAGATTTTCAAAATGCCTGAGACTGTGGAAGACATTTCTCATGTAAACCTTCATACCACCTTGTGGGAGTAAATATTATTTGAGCATTTCTACCCCACCTTAAATCATTTAGTTCTGAAATAAAAGATACAAAACCTTTAGAATTTTGAAACGCCTAAAAGCACTAAAGCTGGGCAGATATCAACTCTTCATGCTGTTTTGTCTACTTCCCTTTATGCTATTCTGTCTGCTTCCCTGTCAATAATTCTAAGATATCACTTGTCCTTGTCGTGTTCCACATGGGCTACTCCTCTTCCAGTAGGCCAGCTCTCATAGCTACCACTCACAATCCATCTACCCCATGGTGATTCTTCTTCTTGTTCTTCTTGTTCTTGTTCTCTTCCTCCTCCTCCTCTTCTTTGTCCTCATCCTCATCCTCTTCTTCTTCTTCTTCCTCTTTTTCTTCCTCCTCCTCTTCCTCCCTTGTGATCTCTCCTGAGACCTAAAGCAGGGGAATCTTTGTTACATACCTTCTCTTCTGCCCAGCCAGGCTATAGACATCTTTATTTACCAGTCAAGGATAACTTGGGGGAAGGGCAAGTTTACACAACAAAAGCTGGTATACTGAAGATCTGCTTGGTCTTAGAGCAACCAGATCTTGGGGTACTAAACTTAGCATTTAAATACAAGCAGTACCAAAACAACCCCCTATTCCACTTCACCAGCCTTAGTAAAGAGGATTTTATTTGTTTCATTGGGTATATCATATTTGTCTTCTTGTTTTGATTCTAACCATTCAAAAAGGAATATTGACAGGTAGCTTTCCTCAGAAATGTTTCTAGCCATCAGGATGAGAGAATAGCTAATCTGGTGCATTAACAAGATAGACCTACAGGTCTGACTAAGCATGTGATGGCTTACAAGTCTCTCCAAGCATAGGCCACAGTGACATTCCTAATTAGATAGATTCATTCTCTGAGTCTATCAAAGTTGCTCAGTGGCTCCATTTAAAGGAGCATTCCCTGGAGCCACAGAAGGTGGATGATATTCTGCAATAATCATCACTGCACACCAAGAATAGCTCCTAATATCAATGCAAAGTATGAAATTACAAGAAAGAAAAGAAAAGTGTGCGTTTACCATGCTATAAAATCCCACACTGTCTAACCACTCAATCAAAATACTGCAAGTAAGCTTTTCTGAGTTTAAGCCATAATTCCATAACCAACTTGAACTTACACGTTTGTACTTCAGACAGAACTATATTTACATTCCCATTGCAAAGGCTGATTTATGCTTTTCCCACATGCAGAGAAAATGACTACTTCTGTCATTTGAAGTAGAGATCCCAGCCACACACCACCTGAATTTGCAGGGTAAAATTGGGTGTAAGAAATGCATGCTGTTCAACGAAACAAAACATGAAGTGTGTCAGCAACATAGTAATTATACATATCCACACTGGAAAACACTCATCAGCCCCCTGCCAACTGTGTTCCTATATTTAATGCACTATGGGTCACTCTGATCCTGCTTGAGTGACTACTTAGATACCTCTAAATTATTATCGTTTGAATTTGAATTTCTCCCACAACAATCTCACTCTGTCAGATACTTCAGATCATTGCTATGTATTCACTTTGAATGCTAACTCTGCTCATGTGGTATGAAAGAAAATCATAGAAAGAACATTTCTTTTGAAATACAACGTTCCTTAATAGCCTCTGATCAGACTGTGGAGACATATTTAGTTTATCTGTAAAAGCTATTTTATAAACATAAGTATATTTCTCTTTCATAGTATATTATATTAGTTGGCAAACACATGCTACTTTCCTATAATCAGAGATACTCAGGAAGCCAAGGCAGGAGAATCAAAAGTTCAAGACCTAGCAGGCTACAGAATAAGTTCGAAGCCACACTTGTGATTTAAGAAGACCTTGTACCCCAAAACACTTTCAAGTGAAAAGAGAACTAAGAATGTAGCCCAGGGGTACAGTGCCAGCGAGTATAAAGTCATAGATTCAATCTCTAGTACTTAAAAGAGATGTCAACTCTAAATTACTTATAATAACTAATAAAATATAAACTCCATACAATGATAATTCCACATTATTTAAGGACTAATGATTTTTAAAAAGACATGTATATTGCAGACCAAATGCTTTCTAGTCTCTCCAGTCATGCTTGCTGACATCATGAATGAGCCACACAGAGACCTGCTGGTGCTTCTTAGCTCTACCAAGGTTTAGCTGTATGACTCACTTGCGAATAGTATTTGAGTGTCTTATTGAATCTATGCTTTTAGAGGTCTTGTAAGTTTCTGCCATCCACTAGAAATCTTCCAGATGACAGCTCTCTCTTCTACCTTGGATCCAAAAATAGAAGAACAAGTGGAATTGACTACAACCCACTGCCTGGATTCCAACCCAAAATAAGCAAGAAAAGCTGAACATAACCACAGGGAGCCTGTGAACATGTGACTGGAAAACAAATGCCCCCTTGTTGACCATTAAGTATTTATAGATGTCTGTTACTGCAAAAAAAAAAGTGGGTGAATATTTACCTAAACACTTCTGAAAGGCACATAAGAGGACCTTTATAAAGCCCACCCACACTGGGATTCTGACAGTCAAAGATCATTTTACCAACCAAAAAAAAAGTTCATTGGAAGTTTAAAAAGCCATTTTGACTCTTTAATAGACTTTAATTTTTTTTTTTTTTTTTTGGTCTATCTGATTCTTCTTGTTAAAGCTAAAGGTCCTGAACCTGTTGTTGCCTGTGTCTGAACATTTGCATAAGAGTGTGATTGCTATATTTAAAAGTTCAGAAATCTCTCTTATAAAGAGAAGCAAGCTGTACCCTGAATAAAGATGTATACCTCCTCATTTTTATTTTTATTTTTGACTATGGGGTGAGCTTCTTCCATTTTAGATCACCTCTCAGCTTCTCTCACCCTGATTCAATTCATGCGTGATGTTCCTACTTTCTGTTACAGGCATCTCTGAGGATAGAGGCCTCGTCATAATCATCTCTATGAATTACCCAAGTGTTCAACACTACCAATTACAGAATGGTGGAGAGGGAGAAATGGAGGAATTAAAGGTGGGAAATAGAGAAGGAGGGGGAGAGCGAAAAAGAGGGAGAAGGGAGGGGAAAGAGGAAAGAGAGTGGGGAGATGGGGAGAGAGGAGAGAGAGAGACGAGAGAGAGGGATAGAGAAGAGAGAGGGGGAAGAGAAGAGAGAGATTAGATAATCTAGCCAGTGGTGGGAGATTTTAGCTACAACTTTTGCAGAAATGCCTACTTTACTGGACCCTCTCATCAAAGGCCCTCCAGATGCTTCAGTCCACTCTGAATTCTCTAAGTCTGCCTACTTCTTTCTAGAATCTAAAACACTATCGCAGGACCCTCTTCCGGAAATGGCTTTCCTCACATTCTCACATGGCAAGTACTTAGTGGTCCTTTCTAAGACATAGTTTACTTTTCATTCCCACAAAGCTGCCAGTTCCAGGCAGGCAAAACCACATTTTCCTCGTTCAAGGTTGTAGCCAAAGCATCTAGTGTGATGTTTGGTGTAAGGCAGTTTCCCAATACATACTTAATGAGTATGCAAATAAATTAACGTACAAAGCTTCCCTAATTCAAGCAAGTTGGTCTTAATCCCTCATCTGTTCTATTCTAACTAATAAGTACATCTCACTTAGAAAGTTACAAGACTGTCTGTCCACACGGTCAATGGAAAAAGACCAACAAATGTTGCAGATGTAAGGTGTTTTATGGCAGGAAAAAAAATCAGGATTGACAAATCTGTGAGCTCAGGTAACCCACTCTGATTGGGTTTGGTATCTCAAAATTGTGTTTGTTTTTCAAATTCAGTGTCGGCTGAGAGAGGTACTCCAGGTGCTTTCAACTAAGTATTTCCCTCTTCTCACCACACATATTGACTGCTTCTCTTGGTACCCTGCTCTTGACAGCATTTTCAAGGGCACTCTCAATCGTTCTGTCTATAGGTATGAGACTCGACTTCTGAGATTCAGATTGCTCACTGACTTTTGAAGAATGCATGGTCTCCTACATAATTATTAATGTAGTGTCGATAGCACTTTTTAGGCTGAAAACCTCCCTAGAACACGGTAGCCCAAGACTCTCTGGCTGGCAGTGAGCTGCCATTGTCAATCATTTGAAATGTTCTGAAGTCAGATATCTAGCCTTAGACTCCCCAATCCTTATTTTTTGTAAGTGAAGCAATCACTTATTGATGAATAAATTTCTTTCGTATTCCAACATCTATCAAAGCTTTGTCCCAAACTCAAGGAGGAAAAAAAAGCAACAATGTTACTTTTGAGTTTCATGGATATAAAAACTACCTTTTATTGACTATTCTTTTTGTTTTTTGTTGTTTGTTTTAATAAAGGTTTGCATGTTTGGCAATAAGAAGGTATATATGTATATGTGTCTGAGTACATGTGTATGTTTGTGCTGTAGTGTGCATCTCTACTCACATGTAGAGACCAGAGGAAAACATTGGGCATCCTGCTCCATCATTCTGTGCCTGATTCCCTTGAAACAGAGTCTCTCATAGTAACTGGACCTAGACTAGCAACCAGCAAGCCCTAGTGATTCCCCCATCTTCACACCGATTCCTACAGCTTTGGGGTTACAGGCATGCATAACCATGCCCTTGTTTTTAGTATGGGTTTTAGGATGGACTTGAACTCAGAGCCTCATGCTTGCAGAGCAGGTGTTCTTATCAGCTGAAACTATCTCCCTGATCACTCATTGACCATTCTCATCCAGTAATTTCTCTATAAAACTATTTCTCATCACTTTCTGATTCCTAAAATTCTATCACTTGATACTTTGTTCTTCTTATATGAGAAGTCAGACAGCTGGGACACAGTGCAACAAAGGGATTTCAGTAGCTTATCACACACTTCTGTGAACACCAATTTTAGTCCAAGAGAGCCAAGAAAACAACAGGAGAGATGCAGTGTGAAGGTTTGGAACATCTAAGAGAAAGGAATGAAAAAGAAGGCTCAGAAACCAAATAAACTATTCAGAAAGGCAAGAGAAGAGTGAACTGGATTCAAGCTTAGGAGTCTTGTGTGCAGACAATCTAAAGAAACCTTGTAAATTAACAAGAAAGCTTTAACGCAGCACAGGCAATTTCTACAAGTTCCAGACCAGCCTGTTCTCTACACAGTGAGGTTTAAGTCCACTAAGGGCTGCATAGCAAGACATTGTCTCATAAAAAAAAGAAAAAAAGGAGAAAGGGAGAAAGAAAGAAAGAAAGAAAGAAAGAAAGAAAGAAAGAAAGAGGAAGGAAGGAAGGAAGGAAGGAAGGAAGGAAGGAAGGAAGGAAGGAAGGAAGGAAGAAAAAGAAGTAATAGATGATACAATAAAATTGAGCAAAACAGACAAACAGCCAAACAAAAAGCATCAACAGGCAGGTCACAGAAAAGGATATGCAAAAGAAAAATCACCAAAGCCAATCAGATGCTCAAATCTGAAAGACAATCAATTGAAACAGAAAGAGTGGTTTCCTAGGTAGAATGTCAAGGAAAAAAAAAACAGACATGAAAGAGTTCACAGCTTCATAACCCATTTACATAATGCTCGGGTCCATATGAAATTAATCTGTGGCAACAAACGAGGGCAGTGTGTGGAGTGATCTGACCTGAAGAAGACACAAGGAAGCTCTCTGAGTACTAAATGTTCCATATTGTGGTAAATTTACAAGTATAAGACCTTGTCTTAGATCCCCAGCACCCGCATTAAAAAATAGATAAATAAATAAATAAATAATGCCAGAGTGTGCTTGTAACTTAAGCACTGGAGAGGCAGACAGCCAGAGCCTTGGAGCATAATGGTCAGCCAGCTTAACCTACTTGTTGAACTGCAAGCCAATGGAAGACTCTGTCTCAGAAAAGCAAAGTAGATAGCACATGGCAGAAAAGAATCTGAGTTGAAACTCTGGCCTCCACATGCACACGCAGAGTACACATACAGATACCAAAAGAAAATGTTAAAAAGCTCTATATGAACTGTGTGCTTTTCCTATCAGTACATCATATTCCAACATGGTTTCTTTTAGCTCAATAACCTTATTAGAATGCTAGGTATGACCATGGAGGATCACATAGCACACACTGTTGATCAAGAGGCTTGGATTCATCTCTCTCAAGAGGATCTGGTGAAATGATCATCAGCATCTTCCCAGGCTCAGATGAGAGCAATGATAATGGTTCCTTTCTTTGCCCTTGATTCACTCAGGGCTCAACTTCTGATTTCCCTCTAGAGTTCCTTATCTTCTCTCCCACATCAATCCATGGTCTCGGAAAGGAGATTTAGGGTCCCACAAGGTAATACTCAATTGTGAAAATGTTGTTCTTGAATTTTTTTATTTAATACTTTTTCTCTTTCTGGGGCTGAACCTTTTGAAATAAAGTGATCACCTAGCACTCTTTGGGGTAGTTAATAAGAACATCAATCAACCAGCTTTCTGAATTAAGTGCTTTCTCAAGTCCTCCAATAATAGCCATGGTGTTTAGTACTTTGGCAACCTAAACTCAGACAGAAAGAGTGGAACAACCATTGCTTTCACTTAGCTGATTCTCCAATTCGACTGTGACTTCCTTGAAGACAATAAATTATCTCATTCATCTTTGTGTCCCTGGCATCAGGCCTGGTGCCTGGTACATAGTAGGTGCTCGTTAATTTCTCTTGGATTAAAATAAATGAGTAAGACCTTCGAAAAACCTTTTGCCAGAAACAATTTTAACTTGCATTCACATCCAAGGAGAGTGGGCACACTGCTTTGGTGAGATCTGTGACACTGAATAATCTTGATGTTCCAACTTTCTTGGTGCTCATTTATCCTCAGGGGAGAAACGGGGAATCAGGAGAGGACCGTGTTTGCAGGGGAGGCAGATGCATCTCACAGGCATCATCCAGAAGGACCAATCAGATGAGGCAGCAACAGGACCAAGGCCACCTGCTCTGCTCCTGTCTTCCAACTGCTGATGTTGCCTTAATCACTGAGCCGAGGCAATTTCCTACTGCTAACCCTCGCTATGGTCCACTGGGAGGTCCCATTTGTCACTGTCATTACCTTTCAGATCAGCAAAACATCCGTCTTGAGGTGGACCCTCGTTCAGTGCTTTGTTTAGGTCTATAAGTAACACATTGTCATTGCAGCAATCAAAGACAGCAGCCCTGGGGGACTATGTATGAAGGTGAAGTCACACACTTTGATATATTCACTCTATTTTGGAGATACTGAAGGGTGAATCACAGCCTCATTTCAGAATAGTAACACTTCTGTATCCTCTACAAGTCACAGTGTACTATATTTACATGTTCAGTGGGGAAGCCTTGATTAAAGCACAGTTCCCGTTCCCCCAACACCACCATCTGTGATCCTATACTGAGCCCTGGCTTTACCCCCACATCTCCACAAAAACCCAACAGCTCAAAATATCATGCATACCTGCTAGTAAAATTGAGTCTCATCCACAAACAAAATACAATCTCTATCATATTTGGATCAATATAGCTGGCTTTCTTATTTATCCAAAAAAAAAAAAAATCCACCTATTTAGCACATATTGTGTGTCAAACACAGTTCTAAGAGTTTTGCAAATGTAAACTCATTTATAGTACTAAAACTATTTAACAGATGAAGATCCTGTGGCAAAGACAGACACCAAGAGATCTCACCCTTACTACATAAGATCAAAGTAAATGAAACTTTAATGCAGAAATTTAGGTTCCTGATTCTGTGCTCATAATGGCCACAGTAAGATGAGACAGTTCCTTGGAACTAACCATCAGGCCAAAGTTTTCAGTAGTGTCCTGATCTTAGTTTTCTCATGTATTAATTCATCCCAGAACAAAGAGAAAGCCGAGAATGGCAGAATAAGCAAGCAGTCCACAAAACTCTTCTGTCGACCACTCTTTCTATTTTTATATCTTGTTATCCCCTGTTGAGTCTCCAGAAGCAGATGTGAAATCAAATAAATCACTGTAGAGAACAATGCAAAGTTAGCTTAGGCTGAGAATAGCGCTGACTGCAAAAAGACCCAGAAAAGCTGTGGCCAACAGGCAAAGCGCGCTGGCCTGAGTGTTCCCATCTGAGTAACCGCCAAAGATCAGAATAGTCAGACCTTTATACTGAGATTGCTGAGCTGTTGGAGTTAGGCTTCTGTTGGAAGGACAGAGTGTCAAGAGAGGCAGCACTGCAGCTGTGGTAGGCACTCAAAGAACAGACAAGTGGAGCCTGTCTGTCGAGAACAATCCTGCGGTAGGGCATCTACTTTCTCCTTGAAGAGATGAAGGAGTACATTGCATATCCACAAACTCAGGATAAAGTCTCAAGTCACAAGAGCCTAAAAGTCCTACACAGTCTGGACCCTGGTTGCCTTTTAGACCTCACCCCACTTCCCATGACTTTGCCCATGTTGCCGCCATAGACGACCTGAGCTCTGTGCTAGACAGGCTCCTCCATCAGGAATACTGTCTTAATGTTCATCCTGTTTTCCCAAGTAGATTTGCTCTCCTACCTTCTCCATAGCTAACCCAAACATTACTCTCTCACTGAGCCTCTTCTAAGCCTCCTTTTGACCACCTTCCACTCTCAGACCCTCTCACTGCTTCATTTTTCCCCAAAAGCATTTGTCATCCTCTAAGAATGCTACATAACCAAAAACCTTACAGTTGTTTCATTTCTTTTCTTGCACTCTATGAAAACAGAGAGGTTTTTCTTCATCTATGTTGCTTGGTGGTTCATCCACTGTACCAAGTACAGAGTCTCGTGGGCATTAACCCTAAATAAGTCAATAAATATGCAAGGAGCAAAAAACTGAGAGTTCAATATCCACAGCACTTTCCTCAAGCTCAAGATAAGTGAGATGCTATAGAATACATTTCTTAGCTCGGGGGAAAACCATGAAATGCAATCTCTTATGTGATCTCTACTAGACTGAGTGTGATTCTTATATTTCAAACAACAATAAGTATGTTTTTATCCTGGTTACTAAAACAATTCAAGTACTCCTTTTAAATGATCCACTAAAATAACTTAGAGACCAATGGTTCTCAACCTGTGATTAGCAACCCCTTTAGGGGTCAAACAACCCTTTCATAGGGGTTGCATATCATATATCCTACATAGCAGATATTTACATTATGATTCATAACCATAGTAAATAGTGGGGGTCACCACAAGAAGAAGAACTGTATTAAGGGGTCACAGCACCAGGAGAATTGAGAACCACTGTTGTAGACTAAATTGGTCAGAGTATACTAGGATTGGAACTGTTGGACTCATCTTCAGTTTTACATGGTTTCTCATCCTCTACTGAGAAATCGTGCTTTCCCACTAGCAGTGCTAGCCTTGAGAACAGGATACAGCTAGTTCTCTTTCCATTCTGCTAGATTTTAAACAGCGAGACTTTAAATAATTATGTACCACTCTGCCACTAACAGTGTGTGTGATCTCTAGACTCGATAAGCAAGGTCCATGGTTCCCCACCTCCCAGCCTGTGTCTGTTTACACACTGCTTGACCACTGTATGCTTCAACCCACTTAAGTGACAGGTGTCCCTCAGGAAGTCGCATACCCATAAAGCCCTATACAAGGTACAATGTGAATACCCAAGAAACAGTAGTCAGCATTGCTCCATCATGTCCAGCATCCTTCATTCTCACTTTTATTGTACATAGTATATTGCTTTCAGGTTTACCCTCTCCAAATATCCTTTCAAGGTTTACAACATTTTTAACCTCTAGCCTACTCATCCCATTTTAAAAGCTTTTTGTAAGAGGATTGACACTATGGTGTGTATTATATCCCAGAACTCAGAATGACCTATTTGGTGCAAGAGTGGGAGACAAGAACATGTAGAAGCTTCTCCCAGAACAGCAGCTTCTTTTTTCAGTTGTAAATTTCTCACTGCAACTTAAGAGATCTGCCTAAGCCTTATGTCTCAGCAGAGGGAGGAAATCAAGTGGTATTTTGAAACTCAACAAAATATAAAATGGGTCCTTGGTAGTAAAGCCTTTGTCATTTTATCTGCCTTGCAAAATGTGTGTTTAGAGGTTGAGAGGTAGAGTTTCTCCTTCTAAGAGAAAAATGGACACATATAGACAGTCTGTGAGCCCCACCTTGTGGTGAGATCTCCTACCTTGCTGGTTTGGACTTTGTCAACCTTCTTTAATCATGTTTTAATATGTTGACACTAAAGATAGGACAGCAAACAGAAAAAGAAAATGCACACACACACACACCCCATAACAACACAGAATTGAAAATCATTATAGATAAGCAAAAGGCAAGTAATGTAAAAAATGCCCAAACAAAGCATTATGAGACAAAAAAATCTCCAAAATTACCATTGAGTTCACTTTGTGTGGGCCATCTACTATAGTGATAGAGACTGCCCTTACGTGTGGTCTATGTACCCTTGAGACATCATTGGAGAAAACTAGTTTTGCCTTTGCCAGAAGTTGACACTTGAAGATAGCTTACAGGTTAGGGATGGAGCACATACCCTCCTCCCCACTCCCAAGTGTTGGGACCACATCTGTCTTGAGCTGGGCAACCCTGTGCTCACTGACACAGTCTCTGTAAGATTTTTATGTGCACCAGTTCTGTTGTACCTGGAAGGCACTGTTTTCTTGATGTCCTCCAATCGCACTGGCTCTTACAATCTTTCTGTTCCTCCTGTATCTGGATTGGTGTTCACCTTTCTCCTATGGTTGCATGAAGAGTACTTTCCAGTGCCATGAACACCAGTAAACAAGGGTGAAGGCTGTAGTTAGGCACCAGCATGACTTTTCTGTGTTAAATGAGATATGTAGATGTTATCCGTAGATAAGAGTTTGTGAGAGCCACCAATAACTTTGGCAATTCCCTAAGATGTTGGGGGAGGGTCCTATGGAGCCCTTTAGCTAACAACTCAATTAGGTATAATTCATTCATTCATACTTGGTGGTAACAGATGTCTAGATGGAGCTTTGTCTCTCCACTTTCGGTGATTCTCTTTAGACTTCTTTCATATATGTATTATCTTAAGAAACTTCTTCTGTAGTAGGTTTTCATATGACCCCCAAATATCTTTAGAGTTAGCTGCCCATTTTCAAATTCTCTTCCTTACAGCCCTTTTCAGACCCCTCCCTCCATGTAGCCTCCACTTCCAACAACATCCTTGCCACCATATAACCCCTTACTTTGTACACTGTGATTACATGGATTGTAGATGCCTATGAAAGTCTTAAAAGTTAACACCCACATATAAGAGAATGCAATGCAAACCATATTTAGCTTTTGGGATCTGGAATGCTGCTGGATTGTAGTGTGGTGGGACCTGTTGTTAGGTTGATGGTGGGTCCCACTTCTGTCTAGCAACGTGGTTAAGGCCTCTCGTGGGGACAGGCAGGAATTTGACTGTGCTCACTTCACACTGGTGCCAGGTGGACATCAGGCTATGTGAAGCCTTGGGTCTCCGTTCCAGGGATGAGGAGCACAGTCTGAGGTCCTGCAGGGAGCCGGCCTCTTGGCTTAGGGGTCCCTGGGCCACAAGGTGGCCGGGAACCGGCTGGTTCTTGGGCTCTTGGGCCCTGGCCCAGACTCCGCTTGGGGGCTACAGAAGGGCTGAGAACAAAGTGGGGGCATATAGACTAGACTGGCCCACAGCCGAAGAGGAGAGAGGGAGGGATGAGCTCTGGATGCTGCGCCTGGAGGATCAGAGTTCTTGGCTTGGCCATTGCTTCTCACTTGGCTTGGGTGGCTGGGTTGGTGGTCTCTGTGGCTGGGAATGCAGAGAGTTCTTTTTGGGAGATTAGACAGTAGCTCTGTGGATGAAGACCTGCTCCACTGTTCCCCACAGAGAATTTCAAAGAAAAGAAATAGTCCACGGTCTTAAGATATTTATTTTCATGGCGGAAAACAGATGAAAACTATACCCAGTTTCTCAGGGAGCAGGCCTGAAGTTAAATACCTTTTACAAGGTGGAGGGTCTGGGAAGGAATGTTTAATTGGCTACACCCCTCTGGTCTTTAGGTACCTCATTAATATGGAGATCTGTCTTGAGACTCTGTGGCCTGTAGTCATGCTCTCTACCTGTAGAGAGCTAGTGAGCGTTGTCCTATGTGACTGAAGGACCCCACTCTATGGAGGTCTTCGACCTAGTGTCAAGAACGTGAAGTCTGGGAGGTGGCAAAATGCATACCATGCTTACGATCACCTGGGGTCTCCAGCGATTTCTAGCCAGTGCTCAACCAGAAACCAGGTGTCCTTTCATGGTCCTACAGAATGCCTCGGTTAATATAATTTGTTTTTAGTTCCATCCATTTACCTTTGAGTTTCATGATTTGATTTTTTAACAGATGAATAATATTCCATTGTGTAAATGTACCACATTTTCTTTATCCACTCCTTTGCTGGTAGAAATCTAGGTTGTTTCCAATCTCTGGCCATTATGAATAGAGCAGCAACATGGGTGAGCAAGTATCACTGTAGAAATGTATAGAGTCTTTTGGTATTAGTGCATCTTGAGGTAGATCAATTCCCAGCTTCCTAAGGAACATTGATTTCCATATCTGCTATACAAGAAAGACATGAATATTCCCTTTACCTTAAACCCTTGCGAGCATGCTCTGTCATTTGTTTTATTGATCTTGGTCATTCCAACTGGTATGAAATGGAATCTCAAAGTAGTTTTCATCTGCGTTTCCCTGATGACTAAGGTGATAATTTCCTTAAGTGACTCTCAGCCATTTGAATTTCAGTTCTTGAGAATTCTATGTTTAGTTCTATGTTTAATTGAGTTATTTGTTTTCTTGATGGACATTTTGTTTTCATTCTTAGTATATTTTATGTATTCATTCTCTAGCAAATGTGTAATTGATAAAAGGCTTTTTCCATTCTACAGGCTGTTGCTTTGTCCAATTAATGGTGCCCTTTTCTTGGTACAGAAGCTTCTCAGATTCATCAGGTCCAAGTTATTAATTGTTGTTCTTAGTGCCTGTGTTCTGATCAGAAAGTCTTTTACTGTGCCATTTTCTCTTCTATCAGAATCAGTATAACTGTCCTTATGTTGAGGTCTTGGGTCCATTTGAAGTTGAGCTTGTGCAAGGTAATGAGTATAATAAATCTTCTACCTGCAGCCATCCAGTTTGACCAGCACCATTTGTTGAAGATATAGTCTTTTGTCCAGTGTGTGTTTCTGGCTTCTTTCTCAAAAATAAGGTGTTCATAGGTGTGTGGTCTTATGTATGGGTCTTCAGTTTGATTGTATTGACCCATGTACCTATTTTTATGCCAAGACAATAATGTTTTCATTATTACAGCTCTGTAATAATTAAGTTTGGAGATGATGATACCAATAGCATTTATTTTATTATTCTGGATTATTTTAGCTCTCCTGCTTTGTGTGTATGTGTGTGTGTATGTGTGTATGTGTATGGTGTTGTTGTGTGTGTATGTGTGTGTATGTGTGTGTGTGTGTGTTTCCATAGGAAACTGAAAACTCTCCTTTCAATTTCTGTGTTGAATTGTGTTGGAATTTTGATGGAGTTTGAATTGAAAGTGCAGTTTTCTTTATGGTCATTTCTCATGAGCATGGGAAACCTTTCCATCCTCTGATACCTTCAATTCCTTTCTTTACTGTTTTATATTTTTTATTATACATTTTTTTCATCTGCTTATCTAGAGTTACCCCCAAGATGCTTATTTATAAGGCTGTTGTAAAAGTTATTGATTCCTTAAGTTTCCTTCTCAGTCATGTGTATCCGTGAAGGCTACTAATTTTTGTGTTAGTTTTGTATCCTGCCACATTGTGAAAGTGTTTGTCGACTATAGAAGTTTCTTGGTGGAGTTTTTAGGGGTTTTTATGTATAAAATTATATCATTTACAAACAAAAATACTTTAACTTCTTTCTTTCCCATTTGTATTCCCTTGATCTATTTCAGTTGTCTTTTGCTCTAGTTAAGACTTCAAGCACTGTATTGAATAGGTACAGAAAGAGTATATATCCTTTCATGTTCCTGCTTTTAGGGAAATGCTTTGAATTTCTCTCTGTTTAAGTTGATAGTGACTGTGTGCTTGCTGTAAATTGCCTTATTTATGTTGAAATATGTTCCTTGTATCCTTGGTCTCTCCAGAACTTTTACCATGAAGGGACATTAGATTTTTGTCAATGGTCTTTTCTGCCTCTGATGAGATAATCATATGGTTTTTGTTGTTGAGTCTGTTTATCTGATTTATTACACATATTGATTTATATGTATCATATCATCCCTGCATCTCTGGGAAGAAGCCTACTTGATCAGTATGGTTGATCTTTTTTATGTGTTCTTGGGTTCAGTTTGCAAGTACTCTGTTGAGAAATTTTGCATCTATGTTCATAAGAGAAATTGGTCCGTAATTTGCTTTTAATTATTAGGTCTTTCTGTGGTTTTCAATATCAAGGTAATTGCTAACTCCTAAAGAGAATTAGGCGATGTTCCTTCTGTTTCTATTTTATAGAGTAATTTGAGGAGTATTGGCTTTAAGTTTCTTTGGAGGCCTGGTAAAATTCTGCATTGACTCCAGCTGGCCCTGGGCTGTGGCAACAGCAGCAGCTACTGCTGCTGGTTGTTGTTGTGTTGTTGTTGTTTGTTCTTGTTGTTCTTGTTCTTGTTCTTGTTCTTGTTCTTGTTCTTGTTCTTGTTCTTGTTCTTGTTCTTGTTCTTGTTCTTGTTCTTGTTCTTGTTCTTGTTCCTGTTATGAAACTTTTAAATACTTCTTTCATTTCTGTAGAGGTTAGATGTCTGCTTAAGTTATTCATCTGATCTTGTTTTAGCTGCCAGTTTATTTTCTAATGAGAGGGGAAGAAAGAATTATGGAGTTGGAACAGTGGAGCTATGGAGAGGTTATGAAAAAAGATAAAAGAGGGGGCACTGTGATCAGAATATATTGTACAGAAAAAATATTTTCAGTAAAAAAGAAGGAACAGTTGGAAATGCTTGGCTCCATGGAACCCACTTTCTGAGATAAGATAGAAAATAAGAAAGTCCATAGGTGAGGCATACCATGCAGAGAGTGAAGGGATGGCTCAGGACAAAATGTTTGAAACTGAAAATTGAATGGTCCAAGAAAGATTCGCTGAAAAGGTGGTATCTGAATAAGGGTTGAAATGAAGGAAAAGGACAGGTGTATGATTACTTGGGGACAACTTACAAGATGTCACCATTCTTGACATACCCACAAATGACATAGTAATTGCAAAGGTTGAACATTTCTTTTTTCAATGAAGGAAAGAAAGAATTTATTTGGTTTATACATCCCAAACACAGTCCATTTTGAAGAGAACTCAAGTCAGGAGCTCAAGGCAGGAACCTGAAGATAGAAGTTGAATCAGAGAACATGGAAAAATGCTGCTTAATGGTTTGCTTTCTCTGGTTTGATATGTTACCTTTCTTATATAAACTAAACCACCTTCCTAGAGTGACACCGTCTACAGTAGGCTAGGCCTTCTCTTTTCAATCATTAATCAAGAAAATATCCCACAGACATGCCTACAGGCCAATCTGGCGGAAAAATTTTCTCCACTGATATTACCTCTTTTCTGATGACCCATACTTGGGTCAAGTTGACAAAAGTATAATCAGCACATTAGCACTGTGATGGTTGCTCTTCATTGAACTTGTGCAGATATTTTCTCATCATTATACCCTAGTCAGTAGCATATAACAACAATTTACATAGCATTTGCATTGTATTAGATACTTAAAGTGTTGTATAAGTAATAAAATGAATGCAGGAGAATATACATGGGTTATTCACAAATACTGCAGTGTTTTATGTTAAGATCTCCATGTTCTCCATTGAGTTCTCTCTGCCTTTCCAGGCATTCTTCTTGGTAAATGTCTTAGTTAAAAGGTTGAATATTTAATAGCTAAAAGGTGTTATCCAATATTTAACTCTTTATATTAAATTTGTATTTGCATAAGTTCAAAGAAAATCTACAATGGAACTAGGTTCTAAAATATCACTTTAAGAGATAGTAGAATGATAATATAAGCAAACATGGGTTTATATGATGAAATTTAAATATTTTGCAACTTCTGTATAACAGTGATAATGCCTTTATCTAGCCCCAGTTACAATATTTGAATGTAATACTTAAATTCCCAGTTCATTTCTAAGTTTTATTACAAATTCAACTGAAGCAAAATTTTTTTCAAGGTGATATAATTTAATTGCTAGGAAATACAATGATGCAAGAAAAGTAATTAACTTGACAAAATTGTCAATAGAATTTAAGCTTTGAAAAATTACATCTATGGGAAATATATAATTCTTGAATTAATATCTTTATCTTATTATTCATCCAATCCTAGCATGCCCATGTAAGTATTAATTCATTCACTTTACCTATCTTGTTTACTCTAAATCATGTTAATAAAACCATAGTTTTCAGTAGATTTTTCAATAAAAAGGTGCATACTCCAAAGTAGAGAAGTAGGCCACACTTTAAAGAACCATTTGTTATCTTCATTTATGTTTTAAATGTAATGTGCAGCCTGGTGGGTCCATTTTCTTTAGATGTTAGGGAATCCAATTAGAAGGTTATTTCTTTATGCTAGGTTATAAACTATGATAACTTGACAGGATTTGTGCAGTGAAGAAGGGAGAAAGTCATCCAACTCTGGGTAGACCCTAAAGCATTTATTGTACTTAAGTAGAAACAAAAACTTTAAGTGATACAAGGTTTCTATTCTGGACAAATGGTAGCAGTTGTCATTATTTGAGTTGGAAAATATGAGAATCCCAGAAAGTTGACATGGCTGCGCTAATTTAAGTTTCATTCACGGCAATCTAAGTAGTTTGGTGTTCAGGATTGATATTCAGATATGGCTATTGATAGTCATTAAGGTAGGAGTAGAGTAGATGCTGAACCTAAATCCTTAGGATAGAAGGTGATTCATTCTTGAGTTTGTCTAATAAGATAGCACACATGATGTATTGAAAGAGGGGAACATCTATACCATTTTTCTACCCTCATAGTATGAAGTGTCACAAAGATACTTACTACCAAAGCAATCTCCATTAGCCAGAAACTGCTTTGTTTTGATACCTTGTAAAATGTTCATAGTTACTATCAGTCCTATATAGTAACCCCAAGTATTTTAGACTTCCTGTAAAATGTCCATCACAAAGAGTTGTAAGATGCTGTCAGGTACCATAAAACTTACATGTGAATTGCTTCCTTGCTGGCCTTCTGCCTGGTTGTCTTCGTATCTAAAATCTTGTGTGTGTGTGTGTGTGTGTGTGTGTGTGTGTGTGTGTTACTATTATTCTATCTTCCTGTGCTAGTTGGTTCATAGCTTCCTCAAACTCAGTGTTAGACATGATATAAAGAAAAGGAAAAGGGGCTAGAGAGATGACTCAATGGTTAATAGTACTCAGTGCTCTTTCAGAAGACCCAAGTTTGAGTCCCACAATCAGTAACTCCAAGGGATCTAACGGATTCTTCTGTCTTCCTCAGGTACCAGACACATATTTGGTGCATAAACAAACTCAGGCAAATCACTCAGACACATAAAATAAAATAACATAAATTTAAGAAAAAAAAGAACATGGGAGTCAAAATACAAGAGATAAAACTCTAAGTTCATGAATCATACTACTATCTAATAGCAGAATTAGGAAAGAAAGATTTCAAATAAGTGTAGCTTATTTAAAACACTTGCCAGCTATCTCATTCTTCCTCTAAAAACTATAGGCACAGACATAACTAAAGTCACATTCTGGTCTACACAGAAAAAATTTATTGGATATAAACTAATACAATTCCAAAATTAACATCCTTAGTCAGGGTTTCTATTGCTGCCACAAAACATCATGACTGAGAAGCAAGTTCAGGAGGAAAGGTTTATTCAGCTTCCACTTTCACATTACTGTTCTAACACCAAGAGAAGTTAAGACAGGAACTCAAAAGGGGCAGGATCCTGGAGGCAGGAGCTGATGCAGAGGCTGGGAAGGGATACTGCCTACTGGATTGCTTCCTCTGGTTTGCTCAGCACACCTTCTTATAGAACACAGGACCAGCAGCCCAGGGATGGCAATATCCACAATGGGCCCTTCCACCCTTGATCACTAATTGAGAAAACTGCCTTACATCTGGATCTGCTAGAGGCATTGCCTCAACTGAGGCTCCTTTCTCCGTGATAACTTCAGCTCATGTCAACTTGACACACAAAACCAGCCAGTACACATCCTAAAGAATATTGTTCAGCTGGGCAGTGGTGGAGCATGTCTTTAATCCCAGTACTTGGGAGGTAGAGGCAGGCAGATTTCTGAGTTCGAGGCCAGCCTGGTCTACAAAGTGAGTTCCAGGACAGCCAGGGCTACACAGAGAAACCCTGTCTCAAAAAGCCAAAAAAAAAAAAAAAAAAAAGAATATTGTTCATGGAATGACTTCAAGAGCAACAATAAACTCAGAATCATTGAGTAAAACAAAATTAAGGCTATTTATTTTCTATAAAAATGTCAAAGACTACATTAATGGCTTTATGAACCTTTACTATATAGAGATATATCATGCTATTTCCAACATTTGTTTACCATGGAAGCTACTTTTCTCTAGTGATTCACAATACATCTAGAAATGGCACTCCTCTGAACTGTTTGGGAAACGCTCTGTTAATATGCATATGGATGAGACTCTCAAAAGCTAATGCCTGCCCAAGTTGGCAGAACATGACCAGAAAATTCCCCGGCACCCATTTCCTGACTTGGCACTGGAAGATGTGCAAATCTGTATAACTATACCTCTGTAAAACCAAATTCCATTTGGATTCAATAAATTTCACTTTTTAAAAAGAGCGAAACTGCTGAACTATCCAACATTCACAGTTATTAAACATTCACTGTGCAAATGAATTTTACCCCACCTGCTCCCAAAACATTAACTGAATAACTGGAATTAATATTATAGAGATGATGATAATGATGCCAAAGAATGTATCAGAATTAAATGTTCTATCATGAAGAAAGGGCAGAAATTTTGATCAATTCTAATTTAATCTTTTCTTGAGTCTCTTGGGACGTTCAGTTCTATGCACAGTAATTGGATGAACTGTTAATTGAGTGACATCTTCATAAACTTTCCTATTTACATTTAATCTTAGTCTACATAATACAGGTTTATGTGAAAATCCTTACACATGACTAAATTTTAAAGATATTTTGCCAACTCTGCCACACTGCCTGTATATTTTTCTGAATTAAAGTGAAAGGAGAATGCCTGTGTTATATTGAAAAAGCAACCCTTCCAAGAGAATCAGGGACTCTGAAAAAGAGCTGTCATTATGATCTGTCAGCTGTTGGCCTCGTGGTCACACAGAATGAAGTGACATGTCATGTGAGACAAAGTATTTAGAAGGATATTGTCTTAGTTCCTGTTCTGTTACTGTGAAGAGACACCATGACCAATATAACTCTTAGCAAGCATTTAATTTGGGCTCATGGTTCCAGAGAACAGCAGAGTACATAACCATCACAGTGGAAAGCAGACAGGCATGATGCTGGAGCAGTAGCTGGGAGCTCTATATCCTGATCCATAAGCAACAAGCAAATCAAGAGGGAGGGCCTGATATATAAGCTTTAAAATCTCAAAGCCCACCCCTAGTGATACACTTCCTCCAACAAAGTCACTCCTGCTCCAACAAGACCATACCTCTTAATCCTTTCAAACAGTTCCACTCGCTGTAACCAAACATTCAAATATATATGAGCCTATGGGTGCCATTCTTTTTTTATATATTTTTTCTTTATTTACATTTCAAATGTTATTCCCTTTCCCAGTCCCCCCAGAAACTCCCTATCCCATCTCTCCTCCCCCTGCTTCTATGGGGGTGTTTCCCCATCCACCCACCCACTCCCACCTCCCCACCCTGGAATTTCCCTACACTTGGGCATTGAGCCTTCACAAGACCAAGGGCTTCTCCTCCCATTGATGCCAGACACTGCCATCCTCTGCTACAAATGCAACTGGAGCCATGGGTCCCTCCATGTGTACTCTTTGGTTGGTGGTTTAGTTACTGGGATCTCTGGGGGTCTGGTTGGCTGATACTATTGTTCTTCCTATGGGGTTGCAAACCCCTTCAGCCATTCTTATTCAAACCACCATATAATTACTTACTAGTCATAATTCTCATTCATAGCTTTGAAACGTCACCATTATTAATTCCTTAAATGGCATCAGTAATGCCATTAAATACTAAATGAAAAATGTTAGCTATAAACTTAATATACATATTGTCAAATATATAAATATTTCAATGGAGATGCTTTGAAACAGGAATAGTTGACTCTATGCTGTACATTTTTTTAATGTTTCAGTATTGTATCTATAATCATGAAAGAAAAAGTCAAGTTTTTAAGAGCCTTACTCAAAGCTAATAGAATAAATCAAAAGTTCATTGTCCAAAACCCAAATTTATGGAGACTTTCTAAGAGTTTCCTCTGGGTACAGAAGGAACCCACTAAAGATGCTGTCATCCTCAGGGCCGACGTAGAGCCCATTCCAGTCCTTTGACACTTCCAGCCACACTTGATCTCCTGCACTCAATTTCAGAATGAGGAGGAGGGAGGCCTGATCTACTTGCTGACCATAGAGCGTCTCTCTGGACTTGAACTGCTTCCTGTTGCGGGCCACCAGGCTGATTCGAGCAGGTCGACCCCTGACAGTGACATGATAGGAAAAGATATATGTCCCAGGAACACTACAGTTAAATTTCCCAGTGAAAGGGCTATAATCCCCTTGGTCATTAGAGAGAATCTTGTCAAACTTGATGGGGATGTTAGGGGGAGGGAAAGGCTTGGATAAAAGGGCGCTGAAAGCCGACTGTGGGACTTGACTGGTCTCACCTTTAGAACCCTTGACACCCCGGGAGCCCTTCTTCCCAGTTGGTCCTCGAACACCTTTGCTCCCAAGCTCACCCTTTGGCCCAGCGGGTCCGGTGATACCAGGAGAACCTATCTCTCCTTTTTCTCCTTTAGGGCCGGGATCGCCTCTGAGCCCTGGTAGACCATCTGAACCTCTTTTTCCCTCTGCCCCAACATCTCCTCTGCTACCTTTCTCTCCCTCCATCCCTTTCTCGCCTTTCTGCCCCTTTTCTCCCCTCTCTCCCAAATCTCCGCGGTAGCCTTTCTCCCCGACACCACCCTTCTCGCCCTTGGCCCCAGGCTCTCCGATGAAGCCATTGGCCCCAGAGGCCCCAGGATCCCCCTTCTCTCCTTTGGTGCCATTCCCACACAGGTCCCCCTTGGAGCCTTTTTGTCCTTTTGTTCCTGCCGGGCCAATGTTTCCTTTATCTCCCTTGGGACCAAGTGCACCTGAAATAAAAAAGTAAAGCAATGCTTAAGACCATATAAACTATGACATATGCTATTACCACAGACCTAAAATATTAAAATAATACCAATGAATGGGACTTTGTGAACCTGGTGCTTGCCTCGGCAAAGTCTGTTTCTAGTAGTGGTTAAATGCAGTGAGCAATATTATCGTGTCTGTTCTCAGAAGTGAAATAACTAAGGCTTCCAAAAATCAATAATGTTTCATTTTTTTACTTTTAAAATAACATGGAATTGTTTTATTCCACTAGCTTTTGCATTTGGCACAACCCAAGTAACCACCTCAATCTCTGTCTTACCATTATGCTCGAAAAGGAGCAGAACACGGACATATTTGCCTAATGTCTCAGTTCCTAGACTCACCTCATCCAATGACCATACTGCATTATTAAAATATTGAGAATCTGAGTATAAGCCTTGCAAACTCCTGTTTTTACAAACAAATAGATGGGGCTTTCCAGGAGTCTGGTCCTTCCTCAGCTAACTGGACTTTACCTTGTTCTCCTGGCTTTCCTGGGTATCCTGGAACACCACCTGCACCTTGGTCCCCACGGTCTCCCTTTAGTCCTAAAATAAAACAAGGATTAATATTGGCACAACTATGTCTTTTGGGGTAAAGCTAACATGTGATTCAGAACTGCACCACATTCTAATGTTTCTTAGCAAAATAAATTGCTTAAAGTTGAAACAGTATGGGAAAATAGTATGTTGAAGGACTTTAGGAGTGTTGAGTTCTGGTTAATGGGAGGCCACTTACAGGGGATTAAGAGCTTATCCCTTCAAGCAGAACTTTTCTTTCTCATGGTATTCACAGGACTCTTCAAACTCCTCATGAAATTCCTAATACCTTCCAAACACTGTGGATGCATGTGCTGCCATTATCCTTATTGCAAATTTTGAATAACACTCAAAATATCTTCTTGGTTTGCCACCCACCATAAGTTTAAACAGAGAGAGAGCACAATAAAACAAAATATGGAAATTTAAACCTTAGAATAAAAGGAAAGTATCTGGACATATTCGGATAGGTTCTGATGTTGAATGGAAGTGATGCACTGAACCTATTCCCCTTCTCCTCCTCAGAAATGGACACAAGCCGAGTTCACCCAGCATTACTGGCGATGTTGCTGCTGCTGCTGCTGCTGCGGCTGCTGCTGCTGCTGGTTGTGGTGGTGGTGGTGATGGTGGTTGTGGTGGTGGTTGTGGTGGTGGTCGATGGTGGTTTGTGGTGGTTGTGACGGTGGTTGTGGTGGTGGTGGTGGTGGTGGTCGATGGTGGTGGTGGTGGTGGTTTTGACCCAGTTTCACTATATAGTCCTGGCTGGCCTGTAATTCACTATGTAGACCAAGCTAGCCTTGAAATCAGAGAGCTAGCCTCTGCTTCCCAAGTACTGAGATTAAAGATGTTGGTCTCCATGCTCAGCATTACTGACAGTCTTAAGATTATTTAAGGAGACTGATTAATTGCCTACATTGAAACTATTTAGTTACATGGTGACTGATCGGCATGCAGCCTTTCAAGCAAAGTTTTGGATTTTTTTTTAACTTTCAGTCTTAACCAGGAGTCCACACTAAGTCTGGAAGTAAAAGAAAAGTGGAGTTGCCACTTTACAGAGACTGGCTGAATGAGATTCTGCTTTGATCATTCATCAAAGCATCTTCTTAAGAACCATATCTTACAGTACCTCCCTAGATATTCTTCCACTTCCAGAAGTCTAGCTTCCAAAATGTATGAAGTGTCACGGAGGTTCCTTGCTCATTCACAGGTACCCTGCTAATATAATTCAGCCACAAAAGGATTAAATGTTTCCAAGAATGAAAATCACATAACTGACAAGTGTGAAGGATCTCTCTCCTACCTTAGCATATTTTTTGAGTAATTACTTCACTGACTGTTCTAGCAGGAATGAGTTACGCAGTTCCCGAGCCACATAGAAAGTGATGTATATATATTAGGCCTTCTGACATGTGATACTGAAGTTGAACCACTGAGCTTGAGCCATGGGTGGTATTTCTACAGGGCTCCGGTATTCACTGAGGAATTTCTAAATATCTATATGAATCTGTAACTTTATTGTACTTTAAAGTACCCAAAAAGCCAGGCATTGCTAGGACAGAAAGCCTTCTATGCTGATGCACTCAGAGAATTAAAGACTTGTTGGACAGGAAGAGATCAATGGAAGTGCTCATAACTACAAATCTTCTTTGATAGACAGGTTATAAGTAAATAGAAGCCAGCCCATTTCTCTCAGGTTCCAGGCAATGTAAAACCATTACTGCATTTTAATTATTTCTTCTTTTTTTGAGATTATAATATTTACTTTATGCACCTTCCCATTGTCGGTACTGCCTCTGATTTCAGAGTAAGCCAAAGACAGTTTCAAATTCTCCTTAACAGCCAGCTTTTTATCTGAGCTGAATATTTTACAAGATTGCTTAGCAGAGTGCTATTTAGTGTTAAATTAGTTGTATCATTTGGAAAAAAAATATTCATAATGAACTGTGTTTGTATAGCTGAACGAAAGAGCCCGTACTAGCATGCACAGTTTCACTACCCAGTACTAGATGGGGAAAAAGAAAAAATGAAAGATCTCACATACAAAGACAGAACCCTTCCACTACAGACTATGCAGTCTGACTTCTAGTCTCTAGGTCATACTGGTGGCCAATAAGCTATGGAAAGGTTGTTTCAGAGTTTCTCTTGGCATTTTTTTCTTATGATTGGTTGGTTGTGTTGGTTGGTTGGTTGGGTTGGTTGGTTGGGTTGGTTGCTGGTTCATTTTGCTTTTTGTTCTTTGTTTTGGTTTAGGGAAACATATTGAGGGGCAGGAAGAAGATGAAGTTGGGTTGTTGGGAGGTGGTAGGATCTGAGAAGAGGTGGGAAAGGGAAAAACATAATCAAAACATATGTCTGAATAATTGTTTTTAAAAAGAATAACTAAAAAGTGTCTCTCCCTCTATTGTTCTGTTTCCTGCTGGTGTGTGTGTGTGTGTGTGTGTGTGTGTGTGTGTGTGTATGTGTGTATGTGTGTGTGTGTTGCATACATATTACTCTACATGTGTGCATGATATTCTCATATACTTAGTTTTTCAGTTAGCCATGTACAAAGTCAATAATTTATGTCAGATTAATACATGAGATGATTTATCAAGTGTTTACACTTTAAAAGAGCCCTCTCAATAATCTAGCTTTTTTTTTTTTTTTTTTTGAGCAAACTGTTTTTCTTTAAAATGATGCAGAATCTTCCTGAGTTTGATCAGAAATGGAATAGTTACCACCTACCTTTCTCTCCTTTCTGGCCTTTGGGCCCTTGGGGTCCACTGGTTCCTGGGGGTCCTGGGCTTCCAATGTCACCAGTCTCTCCTTTAGGACCTAGAAATGACATTTTAGAATTATCACATTAGAAAAATTATATTTTGAAATTTATTCGTTCAGAAGGAAAAGCACTTATTTTGAAACCCAAAACTGTCAATGTCCTAATAATAAAATCTGGTGAGAATAAGCCATTTCAGAGTTCTAAGGGCAATATTTTTGCCTGATTTGCAATTTTGTACTACCTGAATAGATAAATTGAGCCCATTAGTACTTGTCACTATATTCACGGCAGTGACCAAATGATTCAGGGAAGCTGCACTATATCAAATGGCAAAAACAAAATGATTATCTGACACTTAACCTCATACAGACCACACTTTTAAATTGGAAGTAAAAACACAATACAAAACACTCTGGGATTCCAATTCATCCACTGATTCACTGATTAGAAACCATAGGTTTCCTGTACACTAAAGTGTCTTGCTAGATGCTATAAATGTGACCATCAATGAGCCAAGAGTTTTCATACAGAGAGAGAGAGAGAGAGAGAGAGAGAGAGAGAGAGAGGAGAGAGAGGGAGGGAGGGAGGGAGGGAGGGAGGGAGGGAGAGAGAGAGAGAGAGAGAGAGAGAGAGAGAGAGAGAGAGAGAGAGGAGAATCTGTGGAAGGTAAACATTAAAACAGATAAGCATAAAGAGACTAGAAATGATCCCACTATAGTTAATATAAGGCATAAAAGGAAGGTTGCATTGCAAGTTACAGTTAAAAATAAAATGAGTTACATTTATGAGGTCAGAAGAGAATTCTCTGAGAAAATAACATTAATCAAAAACTGCATTAAGTCATTAAAATTTCCTGAAGTATCTTTTTAAAAAACAGTATCTTTAAACAACTTTTAAAAACAAATATCATGGTGCATCTAGGTAGTGACCAAGGATGGCCTTGGGATTGAGAGGCAGGCAGAGTAGAGATCATAAGGAAAACATTTTACTTGGAACTCATGATCCCAGAGGGTAGTAAAGAGCATCACAGTGAGAAGCAAACAGACATGGCACTGAAGCAATATCTGAGAGCTTTACATCCTGATCCTGAGGTATCAGGCAAAGAGAGGGGGGCAGCCCTGGGCTTTTTAAACCTCAAATCTCCTGATACACCTCCTCCAATAGGGCTACCCTTCTTAATCTTTCCTGTATAGTTCACCAACTAGAACTAAGCATGCAAATATAAGAGCCTGTGGAAGAGGGCGGGGGTGGAGGGCTTTCTCATTCAAACCACCCAGAGACACTTATTCATCCAGGAAGATCACTTACCTAGAACTCACCTAAATCTAAATTAATTATTCTTTTGAAAGTTCATTCCTATTTGCAGAGTAAAACAATTACCTTTTACTTGAAATAATTCAAGGCTAATTTCTTCAAAAGTTTACCATATAGATAATCACACTCAATGAAATTACAAAATTACATTTTAATTATAATTAAATCTAATGGGATAGAATGAGATAGAAATGAAAAAAAAAAAAAAAACACCAAAAACAATCGATGGAATGAAAAATCATGTTCAGTAGAATTCCTCTTTGAAAGAAAACTATCAATGTTTGAAAGAAAACCTTTAATGAACCACTTGCCATAGAGATGAGGGCTGAAGGTAGTTTCCTCCATTTGAAGAAGAATTGCAAGGGGCAGAGTAGTAGAGACAGATTGAGCAGAGAAAGTGAGAGTACACAAGAAATCCAATCTCAGTTTGCTGTTAGCCATGCAGTGTCTCCTCTGAAGGTGTGGTTCTGTTGAGAGAAACGACGAAGCACATGCCTGAGCTAGCCCAGACGCACCCTGCAACTGCACACAGGGCCAGGAGAGTGACTGTCACAGGAGCACCCTACAACTGCACATGGAGCCCAGAGGGAGAGTGACTGCTCTCTCCTCTCCATGGCATGTATTCCTTCAAACACCTTAAGATTGAGCATATGAGGGAAGGCTGGGATATCCCAAGAACAAGTTGATATTTGCCTCCACTTTCTGCGCTGGCAAGGCTGCAGCTTCTAAGTTGACCAAATGGTCACAGAACCAGAACATATCGCCAGGTGAAATGTAAAAATATCTTCAGTAATTTTTGTAAAGATTGAGAAATGATATAAAATTCCCCATTCTTCTTAACATGGGGTACCCATGGTAACTGAACTAAAAACAGAAGAGATGAAGTGCTGCCTTCTGGCCACTAAATACATCTGCATATTTTCATGATTTCTTTCATCCATAAATTGAATTGAACTAGACTTTTAAAAGTAGATAATTCACCATGTGATGCCTGCAATTGTGTGTGTGTTCCCATGACCAAAGACGGAGAATTAAGGAAGAAAAGTTGAAATGCTCAGATTTGAGTGGATTTATTCTTTTCCTTCACATTTGTTCGGCACTGCTCTTAGATTAGATTTCTAATGAAAGAAACACAAAAAGGGCAGGAAGAATCACAGAGCAGGTCTATTTATGCATTTAGGAACATGTATGTATATATAAATGCATATGCATACATACACACACATACATATACACACACACATACACACACATGACAAAGATAAAAGAGGCCATGAATTTGAAAGAGCACAAAGCATGAGAAAGAGAGCATGGGAACATGGGAAGGTTTGGAGGGAGAAAGGGGGAGGGGAAATGATGGACTTATATCATAATCTCAAAAAAATAAAAACTGATTTTAAGAAACTAATAAAGCTAAGATAAATTATCTGAATCTAAAAAAATCAAGGTGGGGTCATATCAGGGCCAGAGAATTCACAAGATAGAGCCATACTCCCTCCACATTAACTGAGTCATAAAAATAGTCTATTGAGCCTTTATTCCACATCATTCATGTTGATTACGGTATCACTTAACCCTGTTTCCCACGGTTGAACCTGAGGCCTAAGGGTGTAATGAAACCTTCGCAGGAAAAGGACTGTGATGGACTCAATCTCCCAAGCTTGAGGCCAGCCTGTTAACTTGAGTCTGTAATTGCAACTACTTGGAAGGCTGAGGTAGGAGCTGGTCACGATCATAATCTGCCTGGGCTTCAGAGTGATCAGCAGGCCAACATGGACAACTTTAGGGGACAGCTAAAAATTAAAAGTGGTAGAGCAATAGCCTACCATGCACAAAGCCCCATGTTCAATCAACATAAATAAACACACAGCGTTCTGATCCAGATGACATAACCAGTAAAATAATGAAATATGAGCTACCCAGACAGCATAAAAACCTGGCACATCTCCAAAATGTATGTCACAAAGATGAGAAGAAAGTCTGAAGTCTAAGCATAGCCCAGTCCAATCCACCACCAGGTGAAATAAAGCCCTCACGCTATGGATCTCACAGTTTTCTAAGAAGACAGTGTCATGACCTCCTGTGTCTCACTAGCCCTGACTTTGGGCCTTCCATCCTTAAGCAGCTTACCAGACAAGTAAGTCATGAAGTATTCTCATAACTATGACTTCCTTGGCCTCATTACATTTCCAATAGTGAGTCATCAACCAGGAAACCTTGGACTCTAATTTCACCCTCTTTCCCCTTAATCCAAGTCAGCATAGACAGCCCATCTCTCTAACACCCCTTACCACAAGAGGAAATCAATTGAAAGCTCCATGGGGATACATAATTACTGATTTTACAGCTTTCTATTCTTCAGGCTAGATGCAGCAAACATTACGTGAATTTTTTTTTCAAGGAACAGTGAATTTAAATTTGACATTTTGATCTTGATTTTATCTTAAGGTGTCTATACCGCAGAGCACATAAAAGGCAGAATGCATTACAGTAAGACCGAGAGCATATTCATTATGTGTATATTGAAGACATCTGAGATTTGGAAATAGTCCACAGTGTTCAACAGAGAAAACTGCTGGGCAATGCCAGTGTGGCTTCCACATTTCAGTGAGGACCAAAGTGAATTCTGCACTTCTTTCTCCACTCACAGCTCTTCCACTTCTAATCCTGACTACGAACAGCACCCAGAAAAAGTTCTTCAGTCACCTCACTTTCCTGACGTGCAATAGAATTTTCATTTACCAGTTTTAAAAATTAACCATTAAAAACTCCACTGGACATAGCCTGAGCTAGAACACCTCAGCCCCAGGGCTGGAGTTGGGATTCCCTGGCCCAGTTCTAACCAGCACTGTTAAGACAGTAGTAGGTCTTACCCAATACAGTAGGCATTGGCCATGTATGGTTAATGAGAAGAGGCTCTGCCAGAGTCTGACCAATACAGACGTGGATGCTCGCAGCCAACCATCGGATTGAGCACGGGGACCCCAGTGGAGGAGTTAAAGGACTGAAGGAGCTGAAGAGGTTTGCAACCCCATAGGAAGAACAACAATATCAACCAACCAGACCCCACACCCTACACCCCACACCCCCACCCCCCGAGCTCCCAGGGACTAAACAGCCAACCAAAGAGTACACATGGAAGGACCCATGGCTCCAGGCACATACGTAGCAGAGGATGGCTTTATCTGGCATCAATGGGAGGGGAGGCCCTTGGTCCTGGGAAGGCTCGATGCCCTAGCATAGAGAAATGCTCAGGCGTGAGGTGGGAGTGTGTAGGTGAGTGGGGGAGCAGGGGAGAGGGTGGATGGGATAGGAGGTTTTCAGAGGGGAAACCGGGAAGTGGGATAACATTTGAAATGTAAATAAATAAAATAACCAATTAGAAAAAAAAGAACTCTTGAAATACGGATATAACTGGGGCTGAAAAGTTTGCTCAGTGGTTTAGAGTACAGGTTGCTCTTCTAGAGCTCCTGAACTCAACCCCAGCACCCACAAGGTAACTCACAACATCCATAACTGCAGTGCCTTCTGACTTCTAAGGGCACCAGACACACACCTGACCCACAGACATGCCTGTACGCAAGATACCCATACTCACACGATAAAAATAAATCTCTTTAAAAAAAGAAATATGGCTGTGGTTAGTGAACTGCACTTTTATCTTAAGTATATATCAATGACTGCGCTTCAATTTGCATTTGTCTCATTCTTACATCTGGCCTGTCACTGCTGTT
Source organism: Mastomys natalensis (assembly GCA_021653895.1). NCBI lineage: Eukaryota > Metazoa > Chordata > Mammalia > Rodentia > Muridae > Mastomys > Mastomys natalensis. Next base: position 113,366 of record JAJTUV010001988.1, read on the forward strand.
TGCTGGCAGTGCAGAAACCCTCAGAGCAATCCTTCCTCTCTGGGGATGTTGGGTGGGCATTTTCAAATACCTTGTTTTCCCATCTTTCCGGGTTCTCCTTTCTGCCCAGTGACAAATGGACAACAATGGCAGCAATTCAAAACGAAACCTGCTGTGTCCAGAGAGACGCTCTCAAAGGGAAGGATACGGGTTGTGGCCGAGGCCGAGGGCCAGTGGTGGGGTCTGCCATTGCTGAGGCGGGGGCGCCAGTTGTGGGCTCTGCCATGGCAGCCATTTCTGTATGGAGGGTTTCTTCTTCATCCAGAGAGAAGCCACTGGATGGCTTTAAGCCCTTCAGCGTCTCCTTTCCTTCAGATTTCTTCGTAAATTTGGTATATGGTGTGGTCTTTGCTTCTGTGTCCACATCACCCATAGCCAAAATAATTAAAACAGCACAAAGTGAAGAAAATATCCACATATTTGAGGCTAGAAGGAAACAATAAAAAAATACACATATTATACGTGTTCAAATAAAGGCACTAAGTAATACCATCTATCCTTGTATGGGAAGAATAAACACATCTCTGAGGCATAAGAATAATCAGCATGTGTAATTTCGAGCTGTATATTGCTGGTCTATTTTATATGTAAGTGTATGTGTGAATCACCACTGGGCATTTTATTTAAAGCATTTATTATAAGGAGTACTTTGCTTTCAATTCTCCCTTCTGGTTGTTTCACGGTGTTACATGTTCTCAAACGCTGTTCTCAATCATTCAAATTATCTTGCCAAAGAGCAAACATGATCTATAATAAATGCAGCATGCCTTAATAGCTCATATACCCTGTGGAAAACAAATATGTGTGATTTCCTTGCTGACCTCACTCAGATTTATAGGAATCAAATACGTTTGCATTAGAGGGAGATGAAAAATATTGAGCTGAATAGTTTATTCCAGCAAACTCAATTATTTCAGAAAAAAATACTGGTAAAATAGTCTTTAAATCTACTAGGGATAATGGCCCAGTTGCAAGAGCACTCTCTTGGAATCTATCATAATAAATGGGGAGAGAGACAGTAAAAAAAATCATAACTTTGAATATACACTATGCCCTAGGATTTTTCACACACCCCTTAACTCTATGATTTTTTGATGTATAATTTGGGGAGTTTTTTGAAAGCTCACATGTATCTTTGGGCTATTTTAATTAGGTAAGTGTGGTTATTCTTACTAAGGATTTTTTTGACCAATGTCCAAAGAAACATGATATAATGTTCCCAGAGAAGTAAAATTGTGATAGCTCACTCTTCCATTCCCCAACAGCCGAATGTGATAGACTAGGACACACACATGTGTTGTTTGATAGAAGCTGGGGAAGAAACAAAACAATAGAGACAAAAAGTGAGAAGATTGAAATAAAGAGGGTGAAAAAAGAACCTACTATGTGTAGGGCCACTCCACAAAGCTCCACACTATCAATCCAACAAGTTCTCAAACTATCTATGCCAGGCAGGTGATACACAATTTCTCATCATCACAAATGAGGAAACAGGCACAAAGAAGTTACATTCCTTGTCCAAAGCCATAAAACCAGTAAACTTTGGATTTAGGACTCAAATGCAGTTCTGTTTAATTTAAAACCCTAAACTCGTTTCCACAAATCATGTGGAATTTATAAGGATGGGATTAAAGAACAATAAATCCAAGGTTAGCTCAATGAAGTAAATAAATCTGAGGTTAGCTCAATGAAGTAGACCTATGAGGGAGACAGATATAAATCAACATAGAGGAGAAGAGATAAAGATGGAATGCTTCATTTTTCAAAACTGTATAATTTTCCAAAAACCCTAACTTTCCTTCTAGCTGTCTTTGCTGCTGTGTTCATTAACTCGGCAACTACTGGTTGACATTGGTGACAGGGACCAAGAAATTATTTTTAATGACACCAGACGTCATAAGTCATGGTCCTGTCCTCAGGGAGCTATGTTTAGTAAGAAGAGATGAAGGACAGTAGAAGTAAAGGAAAGGCAGTTAGTTCATCACAAGCAACCGTCATTACAAATGCATACACCACACCCCAACTCACACCTCACACACACAAGATGGACATACACATATGGCTAGTACACATCAGTCAGTTACACCCATCCCTCCATCCCCAGCATCTTAGACTGTAGCTCAGTGATCCCAGTGTGAAGCCACGGGGGATGAGCATCATTAAAAGTGTGGTAACAGTAATGAGTTTTTAAACACACAAGAACCAGAAGTTGATTCAAAATCAAACTCCTAGTGAATCTGAAGTGGCTCTGGCCCTGCTCATCCTTGTTGAGTCACATGACTTCACTGAAGCCTTGGCTCTACCACACAATATGTAAACCTAGCATTGCCTATGCCATCATGCCACACAATGCCCATTGAAACTGCCTGAAACAGGTCAGTTCGGGTTCCAGATGACTGTGTGTTACAAATTGCATTGTTTTTTCTGTGTACACTTGTACTTACAGAAACATAATTGCTTAATTATGGGAAACAAAGACAATTGTTTCCTACTGTCATGTTAATCATCGAATCAGTGTGTCATTGGATTGGATTCTGTTAGAATGCTTGATTTAAAAAAAAAAATGCCATTTAAGTTGATGTCTTGAGTTTCATTTAAAAAATAAATAAATACATAAAATTTGGCTTGGTGGTAGGACAGAATCTCCATCAGTTTCTGTGCTGGCCCAAAACATGCTTCTTCCATTTTGTACTTTGTGTTCAAATAAAACAACATTCTTCGCACTGACAATTATAATATTGGTGAGTTGCTCAACTCTGAAAAATATTCAAGAGCCTCTACCTGCAGCAATAGCAAACATTCAGCCAAGTGTTAGCTCTCGGTGTGTGTGTAAAATAAATGCACCATGCTTATCACCCTGCTCACTGTTTTGTTTATTATAAATGTTTAAAAACATGTACAAAACAAATAATTATTTTTAAAGAAATTTTGTTTGACTTATTACCAATGGATGTTTGATTTGGATACCTGTTGTATATTTGCATATGTTAAGCATACATAAGGATTTCTCAGGCAACAAGAGGTCAAAAGTGGAAAAAAGTTTAAGAGGCATCTGTATTTAACAAGATTTTTGTTTTTTTAAGACATAGTTTCTTTGTGTAATAGCTCTGATTGCCTTGGAACGTGATTTGTAGATAGGCTAGCCTAGAACTCAAAGAGATCAAAGAGATCCACCTGCCTCTGCTTCCCCAGTGCTGGAATTAAAGGTATAAACCACCACACCCAGCTTAACACAAGATATTATTGACTATAACTGAATATAACTAAACTTTCAGTATTTGTACAATGCATTCCATAAAACCATTCTTTGTTCAACCATCATTTATTTAAAACATCTTCTTAAAACCCTGTGAAAGTTTCTCAAATAGAAAAATACCATAGTCTCATATAGCACTGAGACAGGAAGATTGTGAGTCTGAGTCCAGCCTGGGCTACATAACAAGACTGTCTCAAAAAGAAAAGAAGGAAAGGAGGGAGGAGAAAAGGGTGAACTTTTATGTCTATGACATTACTTTTCTATTTGAATTTTAATTTCTCACAATGTTTCAATTAGGCCAGTATCTTAGCACCTTTATTTTCATGGTTTTTCTCTCTATTCCTCTTTCTTCCCTCCCTCCCTGTCCCCTCCACTCTCCTCTCCTCCTTTATTCTTTCCTTCTTTCTTTTATTCAGTCCACATAGTCATGAAAACTCTCCTCTTCCAGGTACCATATCATGCACAGCAGTCACAGGGCAAAACCCTTGTAGAGATGCTACTAGAGTAGGCATAACATATCAGATGGTGAGCATTGCAGACTGTAATGGATGCTATGTAGACGCACTTGGCAAAAAGTGGCAAAAATAGCTTGCCGGAAGAAGTAGCACTTGGATTATAGGAAAGGTCTGAGGAAGGTAATTGATAGACCAGCATCAGGAAGAGCAGAGAAAGGAGCCTGGAACTTTTCAAACAGCAGGAGCCAGATTGTCTTCCCAAGAGAAGAAAATGAGTCCAACACACTCAGTCTGTATGGATCACATCATGTTGGTGACCACCACAGGACTTGACATTCATTCCACAAACAGTAAGAAATCACTAAACTCAAAATCAGGAGAAACTTAGTATGACACCTAGTTTTAAACCCCACCTGAGAAAGTTTGGCAAGCATAGACTCAGGGGAAGCAAAGCAAAAATCAAAAAGTGATGTCAAGGCTATTGTGCTCTGCCAGGTGAAGGGGGATGGTGGCTTGTGTGTGCCAGGCCAGGTGAGCGGGGAATGGTGGCTTGTGTGTGCTAGGCCAGGTGAGGGGGATGGCGGCTTGTGTGTGCCAGGCCAGGTGAGGGGGAAATGGTGGCTTGTGTGTGCTAGGCCAGGTAAGGGGGGTGTGGCTTGTGTGTGCTAGGCCAGGTGAGGGGGTGGTGGCTTGTGTGTGCTAGGCCAGGTAAGGGGGTGTGGCTTGTGTGTGCTAGGCCAGGTGAGGGGGTGGTGGCTTGTGTGTGCTAGGCCAGGTGAGGGGGTGGTGGCTTGTGTGTGCCAGGCCAGGTGAGGGGGGGGATGGTGGCTTGTGTGTACCAGGCCAGGTGAGGGGGGTGGTGGCTTGTGTGTGCTAGGCCAGGCAAGAGGGAATAGTGGCTTAGAACAGCTGTTGACATGACACTATAGATTAAAAGATCAACTCACTCTCAAAACATGTCATCATTTTATTCTCCATCTGAAGAAGTACAGCTGCAGCTTCATGAAGTTTAACTTTATATTTTCACTCCAGGAGAATTCCAAGAACTGTGATTTTACTTATTATCATCTTGAGTAACTGAGGATGTCAGGAAAGCTCCCATTCTAATAAGTCTGTGTGTGGTGAATTTCCTGAGGAGAATGGCCATTTTTTTTTTCTTTTGAAAATGAAAGGTGAGGTTTAGGTAGTAGTGGTTGAGTTTTAGCTTGAAGCACAGAATGAACCAGAGATAATTGTAGTAAGTAGGATGCTAGCAGGCTTCTGTGATTTCCTCATTCAAATAATTAACTAACAGTGATGTGAGCAACCACCACAAGAATCATTAAATCATTAACCTCACATTCATTTCAGGCATGTGGACCCCAAGGGAGAAGGCCCCACAAGAACATATGCCACACAGGCAAGAAGAGGGCAGCCGATTCCCAAGAGCTGCAGCCTGCAGGTGTGAGCCACCCACATGCTCACAAGAGCTAGGAACTGAAGCCAGCTCCTCTGGAAGAGCAGTGAGCACTCATATCTAATGAGCTATCCCTCCGGGCCCTTCACCTTCATCTTCTGCCTCCTAAGAGCTATGGTCATCACACAGTCCTCTTTGCTTCTTAGGGTACCTAGCACTGTGCTCTCAGGTCTTGGGAAATATAAGAGACAGTGTCTGATACGCTGTTTCCTCTTGCCTCAATTCTTTTAGTACAGGGGGCTTTTAGGCCACAGATCTCGGGTTCGTTCTCAAACCCATCGTGTATCAAAAGGGAGACTGTGTCAGCACAGATTTCCGTTTCATGTTCTACTTTTTAAAGGGCAATTCCAGAGTGATCACAATTGTCTCCGACAGGCTCTGCACATCCCTTTGTGTTGTTGACAGAGACAGCAGAAGTGCTATAATTTCTATTGTCCAGTGGGAGCCTGTTTCTTCCAGTGTCTAAATACGTGAATCCATTATAAATTTATTAAGCACACTGAATGTAGCATTACATTCTACCAAGTTAAATGGTTTTTGTGCCTCATAAGTATGCAGTAATACAGAAACATCTTCTCAGCATTTTTTCGTAAGATGGGAAGAGATTGGCTTTGGTTCAGAATATGACATCACAGAGTCCAGGTGCAGATGTGGGTACTTCTTCTCTCTATGCATGCTGCTTTCTCAGGTCCTCCTCTTCTCTTCCTACCCTTCTTTGAATCAAAATAGAAGCTCTGGACCAGAACATTATACATGGCAGTCAAGACACACAAAGTAGGACTGTGTAAAGAAAGAGCTGCCGAGCTAGGGTAGGACCCCAAGGTGGCTGATGGAGGGAGAAATGAAGTCCTGTCCTGTATGGACAGTATAGTGATAAAAATGTAGAATAAACTTAGGCAGAAAAAAAAAATAAGCCCTAACTCCAGATCTCCAAAACTGAAAAATACAAACTTTTCAAAAGAAAAACTCTTCAAAGGAAAGAACAAAATTATTACTACTTGATTTCATGAGTTTTCACTCCCAGTGATCCTGGCCACGTTTGCTGTAGCTGTTTTATTTTTCCATTAGTTCAAGCAGAAAGGGAGTGGGAAAGGGACAGTATGAACTTGTGATTGTACAGCTAGATAATGAGACAGAAGTAAAATTCCCTGGTAGATAATTCCCAGGTTGTAAGAGCTAAGGGCGAGGGTGGAGGAAACACGGGGACTCTTTGTTCTTCCTGAGTCTTCTGTAGACTTAAGGCTGCTCTAAAACACAAAGCTCAGTGATTTCAAAAACGACAAAGTGACAGAACTGGAACACACCAGCTGCTGTGTTCCTTTGTTTGTCTATCAGTTAATCCAAGTATCTGTTAGTAATCTGTCAAAGTCGTTATAGCACCCCTAAATTTATCATCCATAATATATTTATATTGAGTTTGACATACTAAGAGAAAATCCATGATAATATAAGACAGCACTCCACATGAAGAACTTTCGGTATGAAGTCTGTTTCATTCTTTTCATCTGTGAAGCCGACACGTTCTTTTCTGTGTCTTTGATCAGAAATATTCGAGCACTCATTAAAGTGAATCTGGCCACATCTGAGCAGATGACTTCCCTTTCTGGAGACCCAACAGAATGCCTGTTGTGCAGTGCTCCTCACTGGGGACGCTATGGGAAAGCTGCAGGTTCACCAGTTGTGGATGCTTGAGGATGCAGAAGTTAGAAAATGGATTACACCTTTTTTGTTAGCTTTGTCTTTGAAGCAAAAGATGATGCTGGGACACGGTACTAGGCTTGGTTTTTGACCACTAGAAGCTTGCTAGCCTAGCTTCTGAGTGCGAAAAGACCTGGGTTGATTTCTTCTATACACCTACCACAAACCCATGTGTAAATAACTCAGATGTGACGTATATAATTGCTAAAGAGATGCCATGCAATAAATGCTTTGTTCTTCAGTATTCCAGTTACCATATTTCCATTTACCAGAGGGGGAGAGGGAGAGAGAAGACACACATAGAGAGAGATAAGCACATACTTTTGTTTATTTTAGTCCAGAGTGATTTAAAACAAGTCTAGTCCTCAGAAACATAAACACTGGGCTAGTCATAAGTTTATTACTGGGAGTATATGAGTGTGCAAAACATGTAAAAATACATATACTCTGTATCCCAAACTCTATCAGCTTCTTCCTTACCCTTTGGAATCTGGTGGACACTTCAGGGCCATTTGCTAAGGTGGGAGGAAACATGTAAAAACACATGACTAAGACGTTGGGAAGTTGGTCTAGGCTTGGAAGCAGTAGAGTAGAACTTCCTGGCTGTGGGCCTCAAAACACTCTTTTGAAAACTCTAATAGGCACTGCAACCATAAAGCCGTTTATTTCCCTGGCCCGTATCGTTGTGTAGGTTGAAATCTAGACGACCCATACAGCAATGCCCTGCACTGTCCTGGCGTTCTCTTCCTCACGTTTGCCTTTTCGTTCTACTCCATGACTGGTGACTGTAAGATCTCAGAGTGAATATTGATTCTTCATGGAGCCCCGAGCCTGGGTCACCACTTGACTCATGAACCTGGCGTTCGTTCCCACCCTCCAAGTCTTAGTGACTCACTAAAGACAAACAGTTGAGATGAGCTAGCTCTGTGCCTTTTCTAATTCTAAAGAACTGAGGTACTTTCCCCAGTAAGTCCTGGCTTATCTCACTTGGTGCTGGGGAATTAAACACTCTCAATACTCCCATCTTGTCACTTCACCCAGGGCTTGTTCCAGGACCTCAGAATCAACTCATAGAAAGCTCTGCTTGTGGCACTGTCTTGAGAAGTCCTTTAGAGGTCAAGGGCTCTCCTGAAGGAGTTGACTATTCTGTACTAGCAGATACCTGATAAGTATCAGATTTGGTATCAGCCAGGAGGAGAACAGAAGGAAGCCTGTCCCTGAAAAGCTACCAAGAGGCTAATGCATCACATGAAAAACAGCATCTCTTCCTCTTCAGGACAGCTGTGCTATTTAATACCCCCAAAGACCAAGGACAAAGGATGGCATTGTATAAGCACTGTAACTCAAGCAATTAGCCAGGTAATGGTCTGTGGGGTTCATTATAGCAGAATGTCAATTAAAACACTTGGAAGGAGATTATCCGCAGCACTTAGATTTCAAATCTTATAAGCTACCCTAGTAGGCCTAAATTATAATAAATGTCATAGCGCTACGATAGGTAAATGAAAATAAAGTTTCTTCTCTAATATGGACCTCTGCCTAATGTTTCATAAATCCCAGAAATTGAAAAGAGCAGCCAACTGCCTAGGCTTTATTCCACAATAAAGAAAATGGGATAAATTGTGTTGAGTATCTTCTTCCCTCCCTTTAGCCTAATTAATTAGTACCTGTATATTTCTAGTTAATTGTTTTTTTTAAACATTCTAAAATACACATGTTAGTTTTATCTTGGACTTCTGCCAAGAGACTTGAAGAATAAGGGATAATTATGGATAAAATATGAATTTGGGGAAAATTTTTCTTAGAAAATCTTTTAGGTGAGGTTTCTTCTGTTAATAACTTTCTGGATTTATTCTCAGGGATGTAGATTGTGTCTTTTGTCAGTGCAGGCCCTCTTAGAAAAACTTACCTTGTCAAACTGTAAATAAACCACAGTGCCTTTTATGAATTTTCAAAATGCAAAGAGATGTGGGCATCCAAAGAAAGATCCTAACGATCTTCCTTGAATAGTGGAAGGTAGGATGAACATGATATATAGAAATTGGTTTCTATCTTATCAATATTCAAACAAAATTACAGCACAGTTAATTTTTATTCACAAATTATAAACTTTTTGCAAGGTAGAATAAAAATAAATGACCAGCATATCTAAAAGTATGACATCCCACTAGTTCTATCATAGATAACAATGCATATTAAGGTTTTGGAATTATTCATAAGTTTTCTGTAAAACACTACAAGCATAGCATATTTTAAAGCAAAATTTTTTCCTCATCTGATAACTGTTATGAAGGAAACCTCACTTTTAACACAACTACATATCGATCTATGTCACTTTAAATGAAGCTGATCTAAACTACTATAACGTAACAAAAGTTGATTCTTCATTGCACAACATCTCTGAAAGAGAATTAATCATTGCATGCTACCAAGGCCACATGGCTCCACTGTCCTTCCTTTAGAATTTTCTTTGTCTGCTTTCCTCACAGACATTTACAGATCCAGTAACTTTAGAATTACGAATGATTCTATCCTCTAATGCACAGACTTCTGCATTTCAAAAATCAATACAAAAAATAGACTTAATACCAGAGAGGAAAGGTGCCTTTTATTAATTGCATACTTTTTACCATTTCTATTCATAGTTTTATTTCCTTGAGGCAAATAATATTAATGGGAACCTTTAAAATCTTAGATCTTATTGCAGAGGGCCTGATGAAAGATAAAATAAATCAATATTTGTAATCATCCCATACCTTATGGGTGTTCCCTTATCGCCAATCCTTCTCCTGGACAGCACTGACAGTTTCAGTTTCATTTGTCATTAGACAAGGGCCTGATTTCTTTCTTCGGAGATTTGCCCTTACCCAATGAGAGGTGAATGCCTGGGTGATAAGGGGAGTGGTAACTTCCTCTGAATCTAGAGAAAGGCTCTGAAATCTGATAACATGCAAATGTCTTGAGAATATCGGAATCTTATTTGTTGACCATTCTTCTTGGCTTACTATTATGCTGTCTTTCATCCAAGAAACTTCATTTTGTATGAAGTGTGCTTGTTGTATGTTATAACCTGTTATTTGAGTGCTTGTGTGGCATATGGGTATTCTAAGGAGGCATCCTCTTCCACTGTTAAAGAGGATTCTATTTCAAGAGAGCAGCCATGCACACTCCCCTGTGCTTGGTAAGTCCATCACCCACTGAAAATCAGCAGTCCTTGGCCAAGTTCATTTCATTTTTTATTAATGTATCTTTGACAATTTCATGCCTGTATATAATCTGTTCTGGTCACACTCTTCCCCTACCATCCCCAACAAGCCGCTCACTCCTCCACCATGTCACCACCTAACTCATATCTTTTTTGGTTTTGCTTTTGCTTTGTGACCCACCCCGGCTTAGTCAGGGATGCCGTCATAAGCATCACTGTGGAGTTATCCACTGGTGCATGAATAACTCAGAAGTGGCTACATCATTAAAATCAATGCCTTCTCCCTCAGTAGACTGAGAGTTCTAGTAGTTTCCTCGGCCTCATGTACCCCTCCCTAATTTCTGGCTGAATATTTGCTGGCTTAGTTTTGTGTAGACCCTATCCCAGCAACTGCAGCTTCTATCGTTCATAATCTCACAGCCATGTCATATCCATAAGAGAGTTCAACAACCGTCCTCCCCATTGTCCAATGCTGACAGTTATTCTACTCCTTCTTCTAGAGTATTCCCTGAGTCTTGAAAGGATAGAATGGGTGTGACATCTAAGGTTGAGTACTCAACTGTCACTTGTTTTCAGTACTTGGATCAATCAAGTCTCTGTATTAACTGCCATTATTACAAAGAGAAGCATCTTCAGTAAAGGCTGAGGATGACACCAGTCTATGGGTATAATCATAAATATTTGCTGCCTGGCAACAGGACAGTTTACCAAAACAAATATAATAGGTTCATCCCTGGTGCTAGTCCTACAACCAGGTTCCCAGTGCTGAGCATAAATTTCCTGCTTTCTGTGGAGTGAGACTCAAATTCAATCAGAAATCAGTTGGGTTTCCTGATAATAGTTGGGCCACTTTTATGCTAATGGGCACATCTTGCCTGGCAAGTTAATATTCTAGTGTGCAAAGTCTAAACCTGAGAAAGATCACTGCTGACTTTTCTTCCCAGCTACCTGCAGCAGTTTCTGCGCTATGCAAGCTATCCAGCACAGAGGAAACTTTCAGTGCAGTTCAGGATGATTTCTCTGTGTTCTGCAATCACAATGTGTGTTATCTTCAGCTATAAGGTCTTGTCACCTAGTTCCAGTGACCAGGAGCAATAGTTGTAACTTGTATAGTCTGGTGAATGGGATCTGGTGTCTCTCTTGGCCAAATTCATTTCCAAATTCTCATCTTTGTCATATTTGAGAGTAGCTATGTGATGTTCCCAAGGAGTTATAAATTTTAAAAATGCTATTGGCCTCTGGTTCTTTCACTAATGCGATGCCTTTCTGTAGATGCATTTGCTAGTGTTTATGGAACCTCCCAAGTCCCAGAGCCTGGAACACAAGAAAAAATCCACACGGTTCCTCTTTCCATCGAGTTTACATCCTTGTGGGAAACGCAAACAGAAATCAAACAAGAACTATGTAATGGCGGAGATACTAAGAGGCTAGTAAGCATCAGGAACACAGTAAAATGAGCAGAGAATGAGTGGCTTTTGTAGGCTGGCTGCTCAGAGGGAGCCTTTGTAAAAAGTTCATCTTTATACTTGTTATGGTTTGTATATGTTCGGCTCAGGGAGTGGCACTATTAGACGGTGTGACCCTGTTAGAGTAGGTGTGGCCTTGTTACAGTAGGTGTGTCACTGTGGGTGTGGGCTTTAAGACCCTCACCCTAGCTGCCTGGAAGCCAGTATCTGGTAGCAGCCTTCAGATGAAGATGTAGAACTCTCAGCTCCTCCTGCACCATGCCTGCCTGGATGCTACCATGTTCCCACCCTGATGATAATGGACTGAACCTCTGAACCTGTAAGCCAGCCCGAACTAAATGTTGTCCTTATGAGAGTTTCCTTGGTCATGTTGTCCGTTCACAGCAGTAAAACTCTAACTAAGACAATACTGTTATAGTCTAAATTAACATAGAATCATAGGGGTAAGGGGTAAATGGACTGAGGGAGCATCCCAACTGCAGAGACCCTGAAACAGCAATAAACACTGGGTTATAAGAGAGACACAAGAATGGCTCAAAGCAGAGATGTCAGGAAAAAGTAAGTCCTAGACCCTTAAAACAATATATAGTTGGATATATTAACACATCTAATATTTGAACAAAAGAAGAGGGTGAAGCAGTCATCAAAACACAGAAAAGGAGGGTATAATGCACCGACCAAGTGACAACCCATCCAGGCAGTCCCAAGGAGCCTGAGCCAATGGGGCTCAACTCTGACCCCACGGGGAAGTGGACTCCTGATTATGAGTTGCATGCTGCCAGCTAGTTTAAGCAGACTCCATGGCCATTCGATTTCTGTAAATTCTCTCCTTCTCATTCTCTACTCAAGAACACTTTCCAATTATGTCCTTTGAGAAATTGTGCCTGTAAGACTTCCACTAATTTGATAGACTGATTACTAGCAATGAGTTACGAAGTGTGTTTCTAATTATCATTTGGCTTCCCTGACAGCTTATCCACTTGGAGGAACTCCGAGACTATGCTGATGGAACTGCAGCATAGTCATTTGGTTAAAATACATTAATGAGGCTTGTGAACGCTATCTATCTCCTTCCTGTGTTATTGTTGAGTTGAGCATCCATGCCTAAGCAGACAAGCTCAAGATTAATCAAGCTACCTAGAATAGTCTTGCCTGGCCCAGCTGGCTTCTTGTTTCCTTTTAGCACCCACTACCTCCTGATGCTGAAGGTAGGGACAAGGCTACTGCGACTTCATTTAAAAATACCTGATGAGGTGCCTGGAGACAAGCAGTCAAGTCACCACTGAGTCTGAGACTTCTGCAGGCAAATGTCAATTTCTTCACCTATAAATAGGGTGATTTGAGCTAGGTCTTTCCTCGTTTTATACAGGTAATATAAGTTTATTTTCTCTGCAAACACATAAACATTACAAGAGAATCTCAATCACCCTTTCCCTCCCCCACACTGAATGAACCCTGTTATCACATGTGAGTCCTTCCAACCTCTTTTCCTGTCTTAGGCTCAGTCTACATACCCACATCTACCCATTAGGAGTAGGTACTGATGCTCACCGTGTGTTTAATAAATAATTCACTGGCCATCTTGTTCTGCAACTTGCTTTCATCAAGCTACATGTCTTAGAGGCTTTTCCACAACAGAACATTAAGCCTTAGAAAATGCAAATAGAACATCTGCCTTTGCCTCTTTAATTGTTGCATAGAATTCTATAAAGTGAATGTGTTATACTTTTATTGGCTGTCCATCCAGGGAGGGCTATTTAGACTCTTTCCAATTTCTAAACTCAATAAAATGTTGACATGACTATTTTCCTGCATTCATTATTGTGCATACAAAAAGCTTCTCTGGAACAGCTTTGAGCCAGCTATCTGGATTTAAGCTCACATGTAACCCTGTAGTGAGATCCCTTAAATCAGAATCACAGAAGTGTTTGCTCTAAAGGACAAGGGGCTGGAGAGACTGTTCTGCAGCCAAGAATACTGGCTCTTGCAGATGACCTTGGGTGGATCCCAGCACCCACATGTAGAAGCACCACAGTTTGTAATTCTAGTAGCAGAGTTTTTGTTTTCTCTATTTGTTTCTTTGTTGGTTTGGGGTTTTTGTTTGCTTGTTTGAGTTGATTTGTTTGGTTTTGTTTTTGATGTTGGGGTTTTTGTTTTTGCCTCCTTAGGGATCAGGCACACACTTGGTATAACACATACATGCATGCAAGTAAACACTCCTACACATAGAATAAAAATAAGTAAATCTTTCATTTACGATAAAGAAGAATAGAAAAACAAAAGAAAAGGCAGCACATTGGTCTCACCTTGGGCTCTGAGCCAGAATCCATAGATGTGGCTGCTCAAAGCTCCTATAGTATTTTCCAAACTTAAAGTTATAGAACGACGGGGTACTGAGTGAAATCCCCTCTTAGAAATGTACGAATGTTCAAGATACTGCCCTGACACCTCCCACGCGTTGCCTATGGGACTGTCGCTTCCATAGTCCAGAACCAGAGCCTGAGCAGACCTGTGATTCAACCTGGATTCCAGTTTATGCTTCTCAAGCCTGCTCGGACACCCCACCCTCTCATCCTCATCAGTTCTCTGCTGGGACCTGCTTCTGCTGAGCTGTCCGCCTAGTGCATGTCGCCCCCTGCTGGAGGGAAATCCACCTGCTGCTCTGACCATTCTTTCCCTTCTGCTGCTGTATCTGCCTGGAACAGCCTTTGAGCTCAAAGAGAAAAAAAGAGAAACTAAATGAGCAAAGATCCAAGTCTATTGTAGACCTGAAAGGCTGCGTGGGACTATTAAATATAAGCGCATTAATGATCACATTCTATTCATAGTGGCCTTGTTAATGAAACCTTGTGAGGCAAGTTCCCACTTTATAAGCTAGCAGAACATAGACGTGGTTAATTTTCTTTTTTATTTTTTCTCAAGCTAACCTGTCAGGGAAGATTAGGTCCAGCATCTAACACTCAAACTCGGATGTAGCTGGTCACAAAGCTAAGCTCACATTCACATGGCTCCCTTCTGTTTTCCCATGTGTCTGTGGTTTTTACCCTTTCCTTCTTTCTGAGTCCCCAGCCGTTCATACACTGAAAGTTTCATCCGCGGTGCGGCAGTATTTAGAGAGAGCTTCTAGGCATATCTACATAAACGAGAATGCAGTTCTTGTGGGTGGGAGTGATGAGGAGACATAATTGAGTGATGGCTGTGCCTGCTCTCTCTCTCTCTCTCTCTCTCTCTCTCTCTCTCTCTCTCTCTCTCTCTCTCTCTCTCTCTCCTTTTTGTACAAGTAACAACCTTGAGCAGAAGTTTAAAAGTGTGTAGCCCACAGAACTCTTCATCAATTCGCTTGAGAGCACTCAGAAAGTGCCACGCACTAGGCTGAGTCACATTAGGAATTCATGCCGGCCTGTAATTCTTTATACTCCTTGGCATGCTGGCACTGGATGGATTTATGTACCACTAAACTTAGATAGCTTAAAACACCTCATTGCCTGAGCCCTTGGTAATGCTGATAAAATATATGTGGGTATACTTATAAATCATTATCTTTACTTACATTTAATGAAATTGAAAATAATGTTTTCCAAGAAGTTGCTGGATAATTTCAACTCACTGTGCACTGGGGGTGCTTGGCGGTGCTTGGCCGTGCTTGTGTTTTACACCATGTATCTTCACATCGTGATCACCCTTGGTAAAATAGATGGCTTTGTTTAGGTCACTTTTATGTATTTCTTTTAAAGTGAAAGTTTTAACACTGATAAACCTGTTCAAATTTAGTTTGATAATGAATGTCTTTTCTGTGGATTGGCTGTGTTCCCAGCCATTCATACACTGGAAGTTTCCTCCGAGGTGCAGTTGTATTTAGAGAGAGCTTCTAGGCATATCTACATAACTCGGATACAGTTCCTGTGGGTGGGAATGATGCCCCCAAAAGAAGAAATAATCGAGAGATTACTGTATGTGTCTCTGTCTCTCTGTCTCTGTGTGTGTCTCTCAGTCTCTCTCTCCTTCTCTCTCTCTTTCTCTCTCTCTCTCTCTCTCTCTCTTCTCTCTCTCTCTCTCTGTCTGTCTCCAGCTCTCTCTTGGTGAGTGACTTTAGAAAGAAGCCATTCGATTCAATACCACCAGCTTTCCAAGCCACTCAAGGTCTCAGACACTTTAATCCACCATCCCCACATTGGTATTTGTATTGGGGACCCCAGAACGAAAGTCAGCCCTAAGCTGTCCCTCTAGCTGACTTACATCGTCCTTGTGATAAGCTATACTTGCTTTATGATGGAAAATCTTAACTGAAAAGCCTGCATCTTTGCAGTAATAATCTCTACATAGTATATTTTCTCTAAGGGTCATGACCATGATTACTTAGGAGCCTTCCACGTTTGGGACTTCGTTTCATTGGAGGGATTTAGTTTGTCTGGGGAGGAGGGTGTTGTTTTCCAACAGTAAGTGGAACAAGAGCCAGGTGCATGCTAAGCAAGTGCAGAATCTTTAAACCACACCTCCAGGCTTAAGTGAATTAAATTTTTAAACAGAAAATGTATCAGGGGCTGGAGAGATGGCTCAGTGGTCAAGAACACATGTGCAGATTGAGTTCTCAGCAGTCAGAAGAAATGGCTCACAGCACCTTTGACTCCAGCTCCAGAGGATCTGAGAGCCTCTTCTGGTCTTCTTGGGCACCCAAGGACATGTGCACATACTTACACTCACACAAGACACACATACACATAAACAAAAATAAAATTACTCTTTACAGAAAAGAAAATGTGTCAAGGCAAAATTAAATTTTTGAGCGAAGAATATCATACATACAATATATACATTTATTTCCTGATGACCTTGTACACTGTCTTGTGCTCCTCTTTGGGGTAATATTTGTGCCCTGTTCAGCACAATTAGAAGGGAAACAATGATGGCCTAGAATAAAGCTCTTTCAGAAATGGCTACATCCCCAGGCAGATCATATTTCTGACCCTGAACCAAAAGAGCCTGTCTGTTTTCTTTCCTTCTGAGCAACTCAGTCCTGCAGGCTGCGGTCCAGACAGTCTTTCAGCTCTGGTTCACTTTATCTTTCCATGACCTCCCCTCCTCCCCCGGATGTAGCTCTCATGTAAACAGGTCTGCGTGCCTGACCTGGTGCTTTGATCAAACTCAAAAGAGAAAGGAATTAGAGGAGGAACCTTCTATGCTCACCGTATAACAGGTGATCTTTTGACTTGAAGAATGTGATTTTCTGTTATAATTACCTATTTAAAAGTTGGTAACATGGAGTTCTGGAACTGTTTGAAACTAATTTTACTCTGGATTAGATTTTAATTGCTATGAAATTGTTTTATTCTCTCTCTTATTAGGAATCATACTGCAGAAATACTCATGTGTTTCCAACTCTAAGAAACCTGTAAGGCATATAGTAGAAAATGTAAACGGCAACAAGCTGCCTCCTTATATTTTACAACTAAATGTGTAAATAAAGTCAATGTATAGCAACTAGCCACATCTATATACCTGTTCATCATTCAAGCTAACTGCCCAAGGAGAAGAAAGATTGTCTTCTGGGTTGCTTCCGGCCTTTTCTTAAAACCATTTAGCTCTATTCCCATTGATCCAAGCAATAAGAGACCCAATGTTCCTTGAACCACTTATATTTGAAAATGCTTTTTGCTTCCTGAAAATATTCAACTTTTATAACAGCAAGGGTTTTATTTTCAATAAAGTGGAGTTCCAGGATATAGGCAAATCTCCCACCAGGGACCTTTGAAGTATTGCCATACAGCAGTGACTCAATTTAAACCCAAAAATAGTTTCTTTTATACCATACATTTTTCTAAAATCTAATAGATTTATATAAATATATCTATATAAATATAGATTTCTATAAGAATCAATTAATGTTTGCTAATGTGCATCCATCACTAATATACAGTAATATCTAAGTGTTTAAAATATATGTTAAAATCTTAATTAAACCTGAGACCTTTTTCAGTTATTCATATTCAACCAGAGAATGACACTGTGTATATGGAAATGGTCTATGGTGCTGTAGTTCAATCTAGCCCCCCCCCAAAAAAAAACATGGTATCGGGTGTAGGGTGAGGACTCAGAGGTTAAGAGCACTGACATCTCTCCCAGAGAACTGGGGTTCAGATCCCTGCACCCACACTGGGCAGTTCAAAAGCACTTAAGTTATAACTGCAGCTCCAGGAGATCTGACAGTCTCTCCTGGGCTTTGAGGAGATCTGTACACACATGAGCTACACTCATAAAAATAAATAAAATAAATCTTTAAATAACATGAATGGATCCATAGATTGATTTGTTTTGTTTTGTTTTGTTGTTGCTGTTGTTGTTTTGATTCTGGGTACCCTTACAAGTAATAACTTGAGTTTTCGATGCTTTTACCTCTCTCCACGGGCTCTGTGTGGCCTACTATGTTCCATCCCTGCCCCCTCCCCGAGCTTTTTCTTTTCCTTCTCTAACAATAGAGGATGAGGTATGTCACAAACAATGAAGATGCTTCTGTCTCTTGTTGTTGGATCATCTGACGAAATGTAAATATAAAATGCTCATTGTCTTGGTGTTGTAAGAAAATTTAAGTAAAAAAATAAAAGGACTTTCAATTTCTCTGTCTTTCTTGTTCTGAGCAGAACTCAAACATGAGCTGAAAATAGCCAGAAGCCTGTGGGATACATTAAACAATGCATCAGTGGGAGCAAGTTATATGAGCAGTAGCCTTTCTAGTAAGCAGCTCAGAGGCCGAAGATGAATCCTTCTTGGAGACTGTTCCCAGTACTTATGCTTCCCAGTTTCATTTTCCTTAAGGCCATTTCCATGTGGTGAGGCTCAGGACACAGCACCCAAAATAGAAGGGTGCTAAACATGCCACTCCAAAACAGACCTATCCTATATAAATTATTCTAGGCTCATTATTTTGGGGGGAAAAAAAGCTATGGTTTGAAAATATCCCAGTGAGATGCTGATATACATATTCAAGCGAAATCACCCAGCTGGTAAAGTGCTTCTCATACAAGTACAAGGAACTGAGGTTAACCCCCAGTATTTCTGTAAATATGCCAGGAATTGTGGTACACGCCTACCATGACTGTAGAGATGGAGATGGGAAGATCCCTTGGCCTCGCTGGCCTGCCAGCCTAGCTTGATTGACAAATTCCAGGCCAGAGAGACTCTGCCTCAAAAGAAAAGATGAATGACACCCTCAGGACCCAAGGCTGTCCTTTTGAGAGAGTAACAATAAAAACCCAGTAGGAGAAAACTTCTGGTAAGTGAATAGAATCACTGGCCTCTCTAGAGACCTAACATTGCAGCTAGGCCAGGTCAATCAACTGGCCAAGAGACCTCTACTTAGGAAGACTCACCTTAGTCAAACAAAGGAAGCAAAAGGAATGAATTTTTACTTTAATGAGATCTGTACTTTTCCTTCCCAGAAGGCCAGCTCACAGCCTGTGAGCTGAGAGAATTTCAGCTGGGTCTGCCTGCCTTCCAAAGCCTGAATCAGAAGAGTGCAGCTTTTCCTTTCTCTTTTCTGTCTCTTTCTTTCAGGTGCTTGCCAGACCTGCACGTACTTTTCTGAGACTTTTCTACTCTCTGTAAAGCTGCCCTTCCCACTATGTGCTGTTTGTCTACCATGTGTCTGACCTCCATCCTAGAGTAAACGTCTCCTCTACTTCTCTGTACAATCTGCTGGAACTGATAGCTTTGCTTGCCCTGGGTTTCTTCTTTTACATGCTAATAAAATTGTTCATTTGAGTCCATTCTTACATTCTTTCATTAATGAGACCAAGAACCTTTACAGAAGCCAGAGAGTCTATTCTCTTACCTAGAAGAGTTTTCCCCAATTTCCCATGTGTCACTCTAACCTCCACATGCATCCCCCAGACACAACCACACACATACAGAGAGTGAGAGAGAGAGAGAGAGAGAGAGAGAGAGAGAGAGAGAAGAGAGAGCGTGGTGTTCCTTATGTGCTCTTCTGACTTGCTCCTGATATAACACAGCAATAAGGCCTTACCAGATGTGAACTCCTAGACCTTGAATTTCTAAAACTGTGAGAAATATTAATAAATGTCTACAATTTATAACTTACTGTGCTATTCTGTTATGACAACACATAGGCTAAGGCAAAAATTGGTACCAAGAGGTGGGGCTGTTTGTATTGCAAATGCCTGAGAATATGAAGGCAGCATTAGATCTTGGCCACAAGTAGAGGCTAGAAGAATTTGGTGATAGAGAAGAAAGGAAAGAGAGAGAGAAAGAGAGAGGGGAGAGGGAAAGAGGGAAAGAGAGAGGGAGAGAGGGAGAGAAGGAAGAGAGAGGGAGGGAGGAAAGATGGAAGGTAGGAAGAAAGAAGAAAGGATGAAAGGGAGGAAGGAAGAGAAGGAGGGAGGGAGGGGGGAAGAGAGGGAGGAAAGGGGAGGAAGAGAGGGAGGTATGTAGATTGCTTAGAACCAAGAGTTAAAGACCATTCTCTAAGGACTAAAAGTACAGAACTACAGGAAAATTGTGAAGCATTTTAAGTGGTTATGACAAGAATGTGGTGACAATGTGATAGAAAGAGAATTTGATTAGATTTCAGACAGAACTGAGGAATAACATTGTAAAATAGAATCAGGGTCATCTGTTGTGAAGTGACAAAAACCATGGCTGAATATATCTGCAATCAGGCAGGAAAGTAGTTGTTTTTTACTTATTTTGTGTGTGTGGACTTAAAGGACAAGACACTCCAAAGACTTAAGTTCTGGGCACAAGAAATTTATTTGTCCTGTGGACAGGGAAAGGCAGAAAGTAAGAGACAAAGACAACTTAAAGACAAATTTAAAGCAAGCTTTAATTAAATACTGGCCAGGAAGGATGGACTCTAGTCAGGTCTGCCTCTGGCTCCCAGAAAATGACCATGCATCACATTTTCAGGGGTTAAAAAGGCAAACCCCACAATTCACCATGTTTCCCCATCCTGATATATTTTCTGCCCATATACCTCTCACCTACATCCAACCGGGGCAAGCATAAATCCTGCTGTATTTCCTGCCCACATATCTCCTGCTCACACGTGATCAAGGTCGGTCAAGCAAACATAGTACAAACAGGCTGCAAACAGAACCCTTAGCTTACAAGGTCCATTTTTCCTGTTCTGGTCTCCCTCTAACCTGCAAGGTGTATTATTATTGTTCCTGTTTTGTCACATGGTACCCCAGACCCAGAAAGACAAACACAATATGTATTTACTTATATGTGGATATTAGCTGTTAAATCAATGATAACCAAACTACAATCTATAGACCAACCGAAGTGTAGATAGGGGGTGGGGTGGAGCAGATAGATCTCCCTGTTAAAGGTGAAAAGAAATAAATAATCATGAATCAACATGAGAAGGGGACTGAGACAGGAGGAACATCTCTGAACTCATAAACTGAAGAATGGACCTTCTGTGTTATGAACTACATTTTCAAGAATGTTTATGTAAGCAGCATTGGAAGACAAATAGTGTTTCCTCCAGACTAACAGGCAAGCTTGCCTACTACTCAGTGTAATAAAGAGGTTCCCTTCACGAAAACTCTGTGTAAGTTTACTCCCAAGGGTAGAAGCCTGGGAATCCTTAGCTGCAGGTCCCTGCACACTAAGCCACCTAAGAAGTATCATTTACCCTTTGATGTCTCACTGTAGGAACCAGTGCTTGGGAAAGTGGCACAAACGCTGACGCCCTGATTACTGCTGCTGCTCTGAGCAATAAATTGTGCTTTGTCTTTGACCAGGAGTCTCATTTCTTCCACCAGAATCCATTAGACTGTGGGAGGCTAATGTGTTGCTTTGCAAGTAGGTTAAGATCTCAGACCCTTTACAGTTCTTGGTTCTCTATACGAGTTTTTTTTTTTTTTTTTTTTTTGTATAGAGTGTATAATCTCAGCGAAACTTTAAAATTCAGAATAAACTAGCAAATACACTGAAAAAGGAAAATATAATCTAGTAGAAATTACATTTTGTAGAACAAAAGCTGCAGTTTAGAGGTAAGATAAGCAGCCTCTCGCGGAGGGGAAGCTATGAAAGAAATGTGACTCATAATGAGATTGTAGACCACAGCAAGCACAGGGCGTGGCACAAGACAGGCAGAATAGAAATCAGAAAACAAAGGTCTTAACATCAAAGGAGGGATTCAAGGAAAGAAGTTGATCTAGAATCTTCCAAAGACAAGTGCCACTACCTGCTGTCCTGGATTCTTCCATAATCGCTTGAAGAACAAATCACCAGTAAGAGAGCTTGCTCCTGAGAACACGATGGGACAGGGGTCATCTTGGTGCACTTTGAATTCTGCAAAGATAGTGTGTATTTTCAAAGTATATGTATAAAATTAAAACCTTTAAGAGATTTTTTTTTTAAGTAAAGAGATACTTACTAAAAATGTAAGTCTAAATGTCTTTATAAACAAGACACTGAGAATGTCGTGTCTTTCAAGAGTGGCTGCATTGTTTGGATTTACAAAGGCAGAACCATTCGTATCTTTGGAAGCTGGGTTTCTGTGAGGGAGATTCTTCCAAATAAGCTCTTTCATTCCAGGTTTGTAAGATACCTTTCCCCTGCTTTCAGGTGGAAGAATGAGGTTACCTTGAGTCAGAATGCCTGCATTGTGTTCTTCTCAGTAATGTCAATCACATATGCATATTTTACTATGGAAAGAGCAGACAGAAATCTTTCTAAAAGACATTCAATCAGGACAATTAGCATTCTCTACATGAGTAATAGAAGAGTTAAGACTTTGGCATATTTTATTGGGAAAGTGTTTCAGCTATGCCTCAGGGAAGCTGAAGGGCTTTAGTTTAGTCAGTCTTGGAGCGTTCCTGCAGGAGGCTTGGTGGGACACAAGTGTGACTCACACTTGAACTCCTGAAGGGAGAGCTGCCATTGATCTGGATGGTTCCCACTGCATGGGCAGATATTGTAGTATAGATTTTTCCTGCCTATGAACATGACTATCCCCTGCCATCACGGAAGAGATGCCCCACCCCCCAGTCTGAGCAGTGAAAACAGTACAGGTATTCCTGGGTCTACCACAGTGGTAATGAGGTTTTGGCACTTCCCAGTAGGAGAGGAGAGAACAGGAGTCTCCTTAACTTTGTCTCAGGAAATGCTAGGTTATTTAGGGAGTAGAAGGTCAGATGAAAGCAAGACTCTAAAATGCATGATGGGTGGGACTCATTAATGATGCAACTGGTTTTGAGCCACTCATAGTCCTATAAGTAAACCAAATAAACTCAGGCTTTCACCTAGTTAGATTTGGGCAGACTCCTGTCTGTGGAAGAGCTCACTTGCTATACCACCCCATGGCCATGTAGAAGTTGAGAAGAACACTAGAAATGGGGAAGGGGTGCTGAACTCAGCTTGCTTATCAGCAAGCCGCTCCCTGATACTGGTTTATTTCTGTTTATTACGGTCCACATGACCTTATCACTTCTTATAGGCTGAGCTTCACTCATCTCTGCGCAGTGAGGATTATGTTTCTAACATGTGAACTAGGGAGACACATTCAAACATGGCATTCTGATCTGGTGCTGAATTTCATGTCTTTGTGCCTGCCTTGAGTCAGAGTTTGTGTCCCACTACAATGACAGTAGATAAAGGGCAAGCAAGCTAAGTTCACTGAAAAGCAAAATGCCACTGCCTGTGCCAAGGAAGGCTCTTGAAAATGAGTTGCCACACAGAATTGTGGAGCAAGTCCGAGTGATTGGTTAATTTGACTGACTATAGGAATTCTGATTGGTTGAAGGGTCCAAGTGAAGGACTCATAGGAAAACCAGGAGGAGAAGGGAGCCCTCCCCTGCCATAGTAAAGTTCCACCAAAAGGAAGAACAAGAAACTAAAAGGAACAGTCTAGTAGTTATGTGGCTGAGTCAAGGCCTTCCTAGGATGTAACTCGTGAACTCATCCTCAATGTTTTCTGGGACTACTAGCTTTATCAAGACATACATATGTGACACTCTGTGCTAGAATGCAGGGAGTTTATGTAGAAAGTTTGCTCACAAGACTCCACACTGAGCCTGTCTTGTAGGGGCAGCTTGAGACCTCTAAATGCCTCATTTCCCTTGCCCCAGGGCAGTCACCCCTGTTGTCTATCAATATTAATCATCTTTCCTTTCCTAAATGCCAACTTCCTCTACACATGGCCCAGTTATGGAATTTTCAAATCTTCCTGTCCTTATGCTTCTCTTTGAGTTGTAAATTCTGTTTTAAAAAACACACCTTTACAGATGAAGAATCAGACAGCAGGATGACACTAAGATGGACAGCCACTTTGACATATGATACTCTCCGGTTTGTGGAATTTGAAGATTTCCCCGAGACCTCAGAGCCTGTTTGGATTCTGGGCAGAAAATACAGCATTTTCACAGAGAAGAGACAAAATCTTGTCTGATGTTGCATCCAGACTTTGGTTTACATACAGGAGAAACTTTCCAGCCATTGGGGGAACTGGCCCTACTTCAGACACAGGCTGGGGTTGCATGCTTCGGTGTGGACAGATGATCTTTGCCCAGGCCCTGGTTTGCCGGCACTTAGGATGAGATGGAGATGGACTCAGCGGAAGAGACAGCCTGACAACTACTTGAATGTCCTCAATGCTTTCCTGGACAGGAAGGACAGCTACTATTCCATCCACCAGATAGCGCAAATGGGAGTTGGTGAAGGCAAGTCTATAGGCCAGTGGTACGGGCCAAACACTGTTGCCCAGGTCCTCAAGAAACTTGCTTATTCGACACATGGAGTTCCTTGGCTGTTCACATAGCAATGGACAACACTGTGGTGATGGAGGAAATCAGAAGGTTATGTAGGGCCAGCCTTCCCTGTGCTGGGGCTGCCGCACTTCCTACTGATTCAGAGAGGCACTGTAATGGGTTCCCTGCTGGAGCTGAAGTCACCAACAGGCCATGGTCTCCAGTAGGCTTGGAGACCACTAGTGCTTCTCATCCCTCTCCGCCTGGGACTGACAGACATCAATGAGGCCTACGTGGAGACACTGAAGCACTGTTTCATGACGCCGCAGTCCCTGGGTATTATTGGAGGGAAGCCCAACAGTACCACTACTTTATTGGCTACGTTGGTGAGGAGCTCATCTATCTAGACCCCCATACTACTCAGCCTGCAGTGGAGCTGACTGACAGCTGCTTTATCCCCACGAGAGCTTCCACTGCCAGCACCCTCCCTGTAGGATGGGCATTGGAGAGCTTGACCCATCCATTGCCGTGGGATTTTTCTGTAAGACCGAGGAAGACTTTAACGACTGGTGTCAGCAAGTCAAAAAGCTATCCCAGCTTGGAGGTGCCCTTCCCATGTTTGAGTTGGTGGAAGAGCAGCCTTCCCATCTGGCCTGCCAGGATGTCCTGAACCTGTCCCTAGATTCTTCTGATGTAGAGAGACTGGAGAGGTTCTTTGACTCTGAGGATGAAGACTTTGAAATCTTATCCCTCTGAAAATCCTGGGGTTGGGGGATGGCCTCCATGGCCCTCATTGGGGTGCTTTAAGAACCCAGACCTGCCTTGGGCACTCAGTGTCACCGCATTCCATCCACCCAGCCCACCCCTGCCGAGTGCTGTTTGCCTGTGCCACCTCTGTCCCGAGGGCCTGCTCTGCTCATGGACCAAGGACTGTGGTTCCTGGAGGCCTTACTGCTTGGAGTCAGACTGCCAAAACCCAAACACACGAAGGGTCTGTTCACACTAAGTTGCTCATCAGAAGGCCTAGTCAGGAAGAACAGTGGGTCAGGAGCTTCCAGAATTCTCCACTTGACACTGCCAGCCCTGGTCAGCACATCAGCTTTGGTTCTGCTTCCTCCTGGGCACCTGGGTCTCTGGTTTATTTGGAATTAAAGCCCTGTTTGAAGTTGTTAAAAAAAAAAAAAAGGAAGAAAAAACATGCCTTTAGCTTCATATGATATGTGAGTTGTAGCATGGGTATTGCATAGGTTGTTTCCTAATATCCACTTATCAGTGAGTGTGTTCTTTGTGACTAGGTTACCTCACTTGGGATGATACTTTCTAGTTCCATCCATTTGCAGGTAAATTTCATGAATTCATTGTTTTTAATATCTGAGTGGTACTCCATTGTGTAAATATACTACATTTTCTGTATCCATTCCTCTGTTGAGGGACATCTGGGTTTTTTCCAGCTTCTGGCTGTTATAAATATGAACATAGTGGAGCATGTGTCCATGTTATAAGTTGGAGCATCTTTTGGGTATATGCCCAGGAGTGGTATAGCTGGGTCCTCAGGTAATACTGTGTCCAATTTTCTGAGGAACCACCAGACTGATTTCCAGGGTAGTTGTACAGCTTGCAACCCACCAACAATGGAGGAGCGTTCCTCTTTCTCCACATCCTTGCCAGCATCTACTATCACCTGAGATTTGATCTTAGCAGTTCGGATTGGTGTGAGGTGGAATCTCAGGGTTGTTTTGATTTTCATTTCCCTAATGACTAAGGATATTGAACATTTCTTCAGGTGCTTTTCAGCCATTCAATATTCTGAAGTTGAGAATTCTTTGTTTAGCTCTGTACTACTTTATTCAATAGGATTATTTGGTTCTCTGGGGTCTAACTTCTTGATTTCTTTGTATGTATTGGATATTAACTCTCTATCAGATGTGGGATTGGTAAAGATCTTTTCCCAATCTAAGTGTGGATGCTTCAGTCCTTCTTAGAAGGGGGAACAAAATACTCACAGAAGGTAGGAGGGACTTGGGAGGAAGAGAGGAGGGGGAGGGAATAAGAGGGGGCAAGATCAGGTATGGGAGAAGATGAGGGGGGGTGATACACAGAGGGTCAGGAAATTGAACAGAGGTGTGTAGCAATGTGGATGGGGAACTGGGGATAGCCACCAGAAAGTCCCAGATGCCAGGAAAGCAAGAGGCTCCCAGGACCCAATGGGGATGGCCCAACAAAGGGGAGAGAGAACCTGTAGAAACCATATCCAGAACTTAAGCAAGGCCCCCAGTTGAGGGATGGGGCCACCCACTCATCTCCAAAATTTTAACCCAGAATTGTTCCTGTCTACAGGAAATATGGGGACAAAGAGTGGAGCAGAAACTGAAGAAAAGGCCATCCAGAGACTACCCCACCTGGGGATCCATCCCATATGTAGACACCAAACCCAGACACTATTGCTGATGCCAAGAAGTACTTGCTGACAGGAGCCTGATATAGCTGTCTCCTGAGAGGCTTGCCAGAACCTGACCAATACATCTGCAGATGCTCACAGCCAACCATTGGACTGAGCATGGGGTCCCCAATGGAAGAGTTAGAGGAAGGACTGAAGGAGCTGAAGGGATTTGTAACACCATAGGAAGAACAACAATATCAACCAATCAGACCTGCCCCCGAGCTCCAGGGACTAAACCACTAACCAAAGAGCACCCATGACTCCAGCTGCATATGTAGCAGAGGATGGCCTTATCTGGCATCAGTGGGAGGGGAGGTGCTTGATCCTGTGAAGGCTTGATGCCCCAGTGGAGGGGAATGCTAGGGAGGTGAGGTGGGAGCACCCTCATAGAAACAAGGGGAGGTGGGATGGGATGGGAGTTTGGGGAGGGGAAACAGGGAAGAGGGATAATAGTTGAAATGTAAATAAATAAAATATCCAATAAAAATTTTAAAAAAGAAATGTCTTTATGTCTGTATGCCAACAATTGCATTTATAATAATTGCATTGATTCATTTTAAAAAGATACAACATGCCTTTAATTCAAGAGGCAGAGGTTGCACAGATCTGAGTTTGAGGTCAGCCTTGACTATAGAGTAAAACTCTGTCTTGAAACTTCACCCTTGTCAAGAGCAAGATACAGGTAGTTAATATAGCAAAAGTTATATTTTATTATGTTGAGGGTCATCACACAAGGTTCACACTCTAAATTCCTAAGCCTGTTTCCCCAAGGCTGCTCACCTGTGTGATATATCTTAGCTAAAGGGCAGGTCCAAACTCTAACAGAAGTCTCTGACTTGAGGGTCAGGAACCTGCGAGAGACTCACCAGCTGCAGGGCAAATCAAGGTGCCATCCTTCCAGATGTGCAGAGCAGATCATTGCTCTGGTCTCTGCTTATATATTGCCCAGTGGGTGCCATGGGATTCTAGGACTGTGTCTACCTCCACAGGTAGAGGGCGAGACTACAGGCCACAGAGCCTCAAGACAGATCTCCATATTAATGAGGTACCAAAGGCCAGAAGGGCTTAGCCAATTAAGCTTTCCTTCCCAGACACTCCTCTCTGCTAAAGGTTTTCAACCTCAGGTCTGCCCTCAGAAAGTGGGTGCTGTTTCTCCCCTACTTTCCACTATGACAATAAACATCTTGAAACCATGGACTGTTTCTTTTCACTGGGATCTGCCATGGGGAACAATGGAACAGGCCTTTGCCTACAAAGCCTCCGTCTAATTTCCCACAGAAGACCTCTCTGCGTTCCCAGCCACAGCAACCACCAACCCAAGCCAGCCTGACCAGCCAAGCCAAACCACTGTGACAAGCCAAGGACTCTCCCCACAGGGTGCAGCCAGAGTTTCTCTCCCCCTCTCCCCACTTTGGTTGTGGGCCAGTCCAGCCTATGGGCCCCCACTTCGTTCTCAGCTCTTCTGCGACTTCCAGCAGTACCTGGGTGTCCAAGAGCCTGGGAACCAGACAGTCCCTGGCCACCCTACAGGCCCAGGGACCACACACACCCCTAGCTAGCTCCGGCTCCCCCAGGACTTCAGACTGTGCTCCCCACTCCCAGAGCCGTGTCCCTGCAGCAGCTTCTCACAGCCTGATACCTGCCAGGCGCTGGCATGGGGTGAGTACAGTCAAACTTCCTATGTCCCACATTCTGCCTCCCCAAGCAGTGGCCCTAGCCTCATGGCAGGGCAGACGTGGGACCCCCCACTTAGTCCAAATTTTTTTAATATAGCAATAATATGACTCCTGGTGTCATTCTGTCATACTCATAGCCTTGCTCAGCCACCATCAGAGAAACTTCTTCCTATAGCAATATATATGTGTGTGTGTGTAATATATATAAACATATATATATACATGTAAAAAATATATATAATATACACACATACATATGCATGTATGTAATTGTGTGTGTGTGGTGTGTGTGTGTGTGTGTTTCTTCTCTCCTTTTACACTACAGACCTATATGATCTCCAATATAGTTTTTATGGGATTCCTGAGTGTTCAAACAAGTGGGTCTCTGTTTCTTATGCCAACACTTGGGTTCTTTTCTGTCTGTCTGTTTTGTCCTATTCTAATGTTAGTTTTTATTATACTATGTTTTATTTTATTATTATCCTTTAGAAGCCTGTTTGTTTTGTAATGAGAAACAGAGAGGGGATAGATCCAGATGGGAGGCAGTGAGTAGAAACTAGGAGGAGTAGAGAGAGAGGAAAATATAATCAGAATACATTGCGTGAGGAAAAGAAATCTGTTTTCAAAAAAGTAAAAATGAAATATTTCAGAAATGTGAAATGTTAACGCAGAGTTGTTTCCAAACATACAGTCTTTACAATGCACTAAATTCTGGTCAGAATTCCAAAATTTTCCTGCAACCAGTTTTATTTGAGTGCCCATTTTATTCCAGAGGTCATAGCAGATGCCTACTCACTAAGGAAAATAATGTACATGGAGGAATGTGTGTGTCAAGGAAAGACAAGCATTGGCTATTTTCCTACGACAATAGTTGGCCCATGTCCTGGATAGTTTTATTCCAACTTCACACAAACTAGAGTCATCTGAGAGAAGGGAACCTCAGTTAAGAAGAGGCCTCCGTAAGATCAAGCTATAGGCAGTAGGACATGTTCTTAATTAGTGATTGATGTGGGAGGGCCTAGTCCGCTGTGGTGGTGTCATTCCTGAACTGGTGGTCCTAGATTCTATAAGAAAGCAGGCTGAGCAAACTATGGGGAGCATGCCAGAAAGCAATACCCATCCATTGCCTCTGCATCAGATCCTGCCTCCAGGTACCTACTCTGTTTGAGTTCCTATCCTCCAATCATGGACTATGACGTAGAAGTCAAATAAATCCTTTCCTCCTCAACTTGTTTTTGGTCCTGGTGCTTCATCAGAGCAACAGAAACCACAACTAAGACCACTCGTCTTGTTAATTTTTACCACCAACAGATGTTGTGTCAATTCCCAATAACTGGAATATTCTCATATTATTCATATTCTAATAATTGCATTCATCTTTTACTGGTATAACTGTGTAGCTGAAGATTCAGTGCACTAAAGCTTCAGGCTCTGGTTTATTTCACACAGAACAGACTAATTCTCTGCCTATGACCAGCTTCCCAGGGCTTTCTTTTTATGATAGGAAAAATGAGAAACTGGCTGACTGAAATCAAAAAAATGAAAAAAAAACCTCAGCTGTGAAATTAAATAATGCTTAATGACATTAAG
The DNA here is from genome assembly GCA_021653895.1 of Mastomys natalensis. Classification (NCBI taxonomy): domain Eukaryota; kingdom Metazoa; phylum Chordata; class Mammalia; order Rodentia; family Muridae; genus Mastomys; species Mastomys natalensis. The sequence goes on from JAJTUV010001988.1 coordinate 143,354, forward strand.
AAATGATAAACTAAAGATTTCTCCATTTGATTGCATTCTAATTTAAAGTAAACCATTTTGCTTATGCAGATTTTGATACGACATGTTGCATAATAAATTACTCGTAGCTAAATATTTTTACCACTGTGCAATAAAATTTTCAGGATGAAGAAAACAACTACTCTGCAAATTCATATATAATGCATAAACACTTTATATAATACCAAGTTTTTAAAAGTACTTGGGGCAAGAGAATATAAATTTTTAATTCTCATTGTTTATTTTCTCTTGTTTTACACCTTTTGAAATATGTATTAACTGTACACATCTAAAGCATACTATTTGAGGTGTTTTAATATGCAGATGTATTCATAAAGCCAGCACCACAAACAAGAGGATGCATGTTCACCCCCAAAAGCTTTTAAGTACCTAACTGTAACTGTTTCTTCCTTCCAACCACCACATTAGCATCATGTCAACCTCCAGACACTTTCATTTTATAAAATTATAATTAATTGAATTATACAATGTGTACTATTTCTAATTTTGCTTCTTTCAGTAGTATAACATTTCTATATATGTTTATGTTGATACCTGTATCAATAATTTATTACTATTTGGGCTGACTAGTATCCAATTGCATATATTCCACAGCTTATTTCTCTTTTAGTTGTTTGAGTTTTAGTGAACAAGTCACAGCTCCAGGAGACCCCACCAGAGTATTCTGGGCCACCCATCCACAATATACCAATTAAAAGAGCACAGTGGTAAAAGGCAGAGAAAAGGGACTTAATGAACATAGCCATATGAGAAAGAACTTATTAAAGAGTTCAGTGATACCAAGACCTTCTTTGGGGTGTTAACATAAGCTTTAAATTAAAATAGAAAAAGAATTAGGACAAAGGGCCACAGGTATGCATAGTTAAGCAATCATGTTCAAAATATGATCATGTTTCCTGAGTTTTTATCATAAAATCCTGGGCTCCAGCAGCCTCGAGAAGCTAAGTTTAGCCACTGATCCCTGTAGACCAATTAAAGGGGTCAATATCAATGGAAAAAAATAGAGAACAGAGATGTATTCAGGATAGATGCCTATCAAAGAAAAAGAAAAAGGAGAGTCCAGTGACCATGAGTCCATCCTTGGGGTACAGACATGGGTGGGTTAGGTTTAAACAAGGCCAATGGATACTCATAATTAATCAGTTTTATCCGAGTGTGATCTCAGTCATCAACAAGCCACTACTGCCTCAGTCCTGCACAACAGTCCCGCAAAGCGGTCTATATGCTCTTAATCTTACGATCACTCTCATGAGCACACAGGATCAGTCTGATTTCCATGAGACCATTCCTTATCATCCCAAGTTCAGCCACATCTTCAAAGACAATGTCTTCTTCTGGGGGGAAGAGAGTCTATCTTGAAAGGTTTTGCTCTCCCTGGAATCCAAGGAAATTCAGGAAGAACGGTTAGCAGAGAAGATACTGGATGACAGACCTCTGGATAATAAATAGAATTGTGTTGTGAGGGGACAGTTCTAAAAAGTGAGTACATAAAACTGTTAGTTTCAATAACAAAAAAAAAAGAGCCTAAGTCAGGTGCCGTGACTAGCCCTTCCTGCTGCCTATGGATCTAGATGTGGGACTCTCAGCTACTTCCCCAGAACATATCTGCCAAGGTGCCACCAGCTCCCAGCCATGGCAATGGACTAATCCTCTGAAACTGTAAGCAAGCCCCAATTAAATGCTCTCCTGTATAAAAGTGCTATGGTCATGGTGCCGCTTCACGGCAAAAGAACACTGACTAAATCAGTCTGCCCTGGCTCCGCCTTTACAGAGAGGTCACAGAAGCAAGGGATGTCTACACTATACCCCATACCCACAACAACCTCCTTAAGAGCCTGTAAGAGCCCACACAAGAGCAAGCAGACATTACACAGGCTGTTCCTTTCCTCAGTTGATTATTGCTTTAATGTGCAGAAACCCTTTTCATTTAAATGTGATCTCAGTTAGAACAGTCTTACTTTTTTAGACAGGTTTCTGAGGTTGAAGTAAAAACTCTTTGTTCAAATAAAAGCTCTGAGTCGTTTTGTGTTTTCTACAAGTTTCATAGTTTAGAATCTTACAGTTGAGAGTTTGATCAATTTTTAGTTGATTTTTATGTCTTGAGAGATATCTAACAGTCTGGTTTCTTTATTCTCCATAGAGAATTATTACCCACATTTCTCAGTACCAGTTACTGAGTTATTGAGGGGTCCCTTACAGGCAGAGGGGGTGAATGGAGTCCTGTAAGGCACTCCATGGAGCCTGGTCCATGCATCATGAACCAGCATGGATGTTGGTCCTGCTAGTCACGTTCTGGGGTGTACTTGGGTGTGCCTCTCATGGTTTAAGAGCAAGGTAGGAAACCAAGCAAGGAAAACAGGATTGTTTCTCAGAACCTTGTAGGCAGGGGCTTAGATCTGCATGCAGAAGACTGGGGTGCAGGGCCTCACAGTAAGCAGAGTGAATATACTTGCAGAATCCAGGTAGAAGGAAGGTGTCATCTTGACAGAAGTTTGAGCAGACACTCTCCAATCTCGTTGGATATTGTTTCTGCCTTTATGGAAAACTGGTTAGCTATAAATATGAGGATTTATTTCTCAACTTATTCCCCTTTTCAATGTGTGATTTATACCAGTACCTGCTGACAAAACATCATAGTATATTTCAAATCAGATATTCTAATGTCTACCAAATTGTCCTTTTTATTCAAAATTGTTTTGACTAATTGAAGTCATTTAGACTTCATGTAAGTTTCATTATTGCTTTTCAATTATCTAGAATGTTCCTGATATTTTATAGGAATTATACTGATTCTATATAATTAACATTAATTCTTCCAATCTATAAACAGGCTGTCTTCTTCCTTTTCTTGAAATTAATGTTTTTTATAATTTTTCATAGTATAGGATTTTACATTCCTGATTCAATTTGTTAGAAATCTTTCTTTCTTTGTTTTTTAATTGCTACTGAGAATGAGATTTCATTCTTGGTCATTTCATTACTGGTGCATTAAAAAAATACCTACTTTGGTTTTGTAACCCTCAATTAATACTGAATTTGTTAGATTCAAGCAATTCTTATCAGAGTCTCTTGTTCCTCTCTCTCTATGAAATTGTGTCATCTGCAAATGGAAGATCTGACTCCTGTCTTCCTCAATTAATGGCCTTTACTTTTTCTGGCTCTGGAGACTTTGAGGGATATACTGAAAAGGGCTAGTGAGAGGAGAAAACCTCTCTTCTTTGTACAGTGCCTTCAGATGTCCTCTACCTAGTGTTGATGTATATTCTTCACAAACCTTTTCAATTTCTTTCATCAAAAGCTGTTGGACTTTATTGAACTCTTTAGTAGCTATTGAGATGACCGTATGTCCACGTCTTTCATTCTTCTGGTGTGAGGCTTTATGTTTATCAATTTATATAGGTTGAACCATACTATCTTCCTGCACTGTTCTTAAATAGCTTCTCTTTCCTTTGCTGTTCTCATGAGAGTTGGGCATTTCCTAGCTCTGACTAGCTCTGACTTTTTCTGTCAACTCTTTCTCTGATTTGTCACTTTGCTGTCCCACAATTAGATGTCACTGTCAAAGATGGCTGCTTCCTTCTACAAATTAATTTTACCTAAAGGTATGTACTAAGGGTGTGTCTATATTCCAGCCAGAAGGATAAATGTGTGTTATTCCAGCCATATCACACAGACCTAGAAGGTCTTTAGAGAAGATCCCTTGCCAGAGCAGACATGTTGCAAAGGTTAAAATTCTTCTATATCCAGTCTTGCTTCTCTCTCTCTCTCTCTCTCTCTCTCTCTCTCTCTCTCTCTCTCTCTCCTCCCTCCCTCCCTCCCTTTCCCTCCCTCTATCTCTCTCTTTCTGTCTCTCCCTTTCTTGCTTCCTCCCTCCATCATCCCCCTCTCTCTCTGCCTTTATTGTGTTTTAATCATCTATTAGAATGGCTGTGTCCTCCACTATTTTTGTTTGTTTGACAGAAGTTTTCCTGTTAACTCATCTTTACTTGTATATATGTTCCTTAATGCCCTTTGGGTTGTGGGAAAAAATGGTGGGCCACAGCTGCAGGCCCCAGGCCCACACAGCAGCGGCCTAGGGCCTGTGAGATGGAGGCTGCCTGGAGGCTTCCAGGCAGCCTGCCTCACATACAGGAGGAAGGTCCCAGGTTCCAGTGGCTGGAGGCTTTGGTGGCGGCAGGCTCGGCAGGCCCCAATGACACGAGGAAGTCCTTGGTTCCAAAAGGGTTTATTGTCATGGCAGATGGTGGATGGATCTGGATGTACCCCCCAAACTCAGGGCAGACCTGGTTAAGTAGGGAGGGAGAAAGGGGGAGGTTCTGGGGGCAATGCTTAATTGACTCCACCCTCTGACCTTCATTAGTATGTAAATCTCTAGGGCCTGAGGCCTGTAGTTATACCCTCTACCTGCGCACTTTGGGAGGGGCTGTAATGGCCTTCATGACTGAACAATGTAGGTCCATGGAGATTAGACTGCTTTTCAGGACCCTGAGTTCTGGGGGCGTGGCCGAACTCCTGCTGTTTCTCCCTTGGAGTCTCGGGGTTCTATGGCCCATGCCCAGCCAAGAACCAGGATACCCTTACGCAGTCCCACATTGGGCGAGGAGACAAGACTAAATGCATAACAGTTTGACCACAGTCTTACAGTCTTAGAATAACTTAGGAGACACATAAGCACTTAATTTGTGTTCTTGATAAGATTCCAAGATAATGGCTCTAGGGTACTGATTAGGGGGAAATGTGCCTTGTAGTTTTTAGAGCTCAATGATTAGTAGAGAAATTAAGAGAAAATGGAAGAAGAGAGGGTATGAAGTAAGAATGAGAAGAAAAGCATATGGGATAGAAGCATGAGAAGTAGTAGAGACAATGTTATAGAGGTCTAGAGAAGTGACAGTCATAAAAGCCTATTGCAACAAGATGCAAAACAAAACACAACCAAATAATTGAAGCTTAAAAGTGTCAATAGGGAAAATAGTTAAATTTGAAATTAATCAATAAAATGGAACAGAACACATTATAACCTCAGTCAGTGAAGCTTCTCCCTCCCTTTGAACTGTATTTTGTAACAATCTCCTCAGGTGTGGGGCAAAGGCAATGAATATATTCTTCACAGTTACAGGGATTGTTATGATCCTAGTCTACTTTCTACCAGAATTCCCTATCTGAGACTCCTTCTTAACCTGTCAGTTATAACTTTATCTCTGCTGCACTGGGGACCATTCTTTCTGAACTTGGATCTTTCTGTGGCTGCAAGTCTGATGAAGTCTAAAAGACCCACCCTTTACCATTGTGATCTGCAGAGCTCTTCTGCAGTTTTATCCAACAGCCAATTTCTGCAGCCCACCAACAGTGACCCATGTAGCTCACCTAGGCAATGAAAGAGAAGAGTGCCTTATCTGGTAAATATCTCTGATGGAAAAATCTCAATTTCAGTCTATGCTCCCACACCTCTGCTTCTGCATCCACAGGCTGCTTTTTCTCTCCATGCACACTGCATCCAGCCATTAATTATATATCCACAGCCCATGTTGTCTTTCTCTAAATAAACAATCAGAAATTAAAATAAATAAAAATTAAAATAGACAATGAAATTCAATTTAAAAGTACTACAACTTTATGACACCCAGAAGAACACTTCCTTGACATGGTTACTACCATGAAACATTGCATCAGGAATCAGGAAGTATAGAGAAAACAAGAAGTGAGACTACAAAGCCCCTAGACGACTCCCAGCACTTCCTCCAATAAGTCTCCATTTCCTAAAGGGTCCACAACCTTCCCAAGCAGCACCATCAGTTGGGGACAAAGGTTTCAAACACATAAGCCCATGGAGACACAGCACAGTCAAACCACCACATGACCTAAGCTGAAGATATCGTGAAATGCTAGCTGGGATGCTTACATAGTACAGGTTTTTTTTCCAGTGTGCAAAGTCAAGTCACAGGTGTGCTGTGCCCATGGGTGTATGGAGTAATGTGAGTGTATGATTATCTTGATGGGTGCATTGGAGTTTAACAAGTAGTGCTTATCCCTGTCAGAGAATCACACAGAGGTTATGTCAACAGATGCAGGTGGTGTCCTTATCAGTGTCAAGAGCTTGAGAGTGACTTTGCTAGACCTCTTAGGGCTGTCTTGCTAAGGGAGTATACCAGCTGCTTCCTGAGAGTGGCAATGTAGAACTGCTCATCTGTCTCTTGGGAACTCATTGGACCAACCATCTAAAAATAGACAGCTCAATAACATGATCACAGAAGAATGGCAGGGCTTGCTTTCTGAAGAACATATTGGCCAAAGCACCCAGAAAAGGCTGCTCAGACCTTTTCCTGGGACTTTGTGTTCCAAGTCACTAAAGATAAATGGGAAAAAACATGGGGATGTCCATGGGGCTGAGAATGAATAAGCAAGTCATCAGGCTGATTCATATTATTGAGTATAAATGTTTCTTTTATTCTCAAATATAATTGTTGTCTTAGAGACTTACTGTTAAATAAGCTCACCCTTTCTGGTTCTTTCTGAGCTCTGGTTGGATGTTCAACTCAGCTGTTCTAGCCCAAAGTCCTCACCAACATGGCTGATTCGATTTGGCTTCACTCAGCTTATGACTGAATTGCTCTACTTGGCCTCAAACTAACTCTGGCAATCTGTTCTAATCTTATGGCTCCTTCTAGTTCTCTGGCTCATTCTGCCTTCACCTGCAATCTATCTCTATAAAACTGTCCCAGTAAAATTGCCTCCTCTCTTTTCCTTTCTCTGTGCTACTCTATTAAGTACTTCTCTTTCCTATCTGTTCTCATGAGAATTGGTATATCTATCTCTGATTCATTCTGTCAAATCTTTCTCTGGTTCTCACTTCGTCTGTTCCTCAATTAGACACCACTTTCAGACATGGCAGCTTCTTTCTAGAAACTAACCTTACTTTTGCTATTTGGGATTAAAGGTGTGCACTTAAAGTTGTCTGTATTCGCACCAGCTAGATCATACGATAATCCAGGATGTGTCTGCAATCCAGCCAGACCACATAAATCTAGAAGGTCTTTGGATATGATCCCTTGCCAGAGTAGCCATGTTGCTTTTCTATAATCAGAAGAGCTCTTCACTGCCCAGCTGTTTTCTGGAGTCCTTAAATGCTGACACACACTCCACTTGAGTGTTTCCCAAGGCTCAGTAGTTGGTGAGCCTTCTAGAAGTTTTGCATAGCTGGGTCAGCAGAACTGCTTTGTTGCTGCACAGAAACATTACTCCCATTTTTGGTTTTGAATGTACCCCCCCCCAAAAAAAAACCACCATACTTGACTTGCATGATGCAATTTTTCTACATCCGGTCTTGAGTTATTTTATTCTCTATTTTATGTCATAGAAGTTAAAGGACTGTTCTACTCTAGAGAGCATGAAAACACAATCTACTCCTTGTGCTGGGTGAGTTTCATCGACTGCTCTGCCTGATTCTTCTTCCTAGAAAAATATTTGAGAACTTGGCTGGAAAATCCTCTGTGTGCAGCTATCTCCTTCCTGGTACATTTCACTTTTACTACAAAGAACAGCCTCTGGCTCTGTTTTCACCTGTAAGGTGGAATGCCCCACCCTATTTAGGTTCCTTTTAAGGTACTGACTCCCCCAACTCTGTGCCCTGTAAGCTGCTTAAGACATCATAAAACTCCTCTTATCTGTTCCTTGTTCTCAGAAGTATCCAATGTCATAAAAAAGTTGTTTTAAATATTTTGTCTGATTATTTAGTTGCTTAAGATACATGTCTCTATCAAGTGATAACTGTCAAAAATAATTGATTATGATTTTATACTTGCATAAAATTAAATGTTAATTTAAGCTCATCATTACTCATGTGTCTTCCTATAACTTATGTAAATCAGATTGTGTTTTTAGTTATATGAACCACATTAATAAAAGATATCCTTAGGATAGCTTTTTACAAAATTGTGTATCTGTACAATTTTTAAAAATGGCTATTAAATAGTAAACTTTTCATTGTGATATTCATGAGAATGAGAAAGCTTTGAAATTACCATTACCATATAATTATATTTTAATTTTAAAAAAATAAAAATTTTTAATTACTGTTAGTTATAAAAAAGATATATAAAATATGCCTTACCCATTTACTATAATTAGCAAATACTCAAATTTACTTAAGCATTTAAACATGCATTTGCCATCAAATTTGATAAGTAGACCTCATTCAGAACAACTTAGATTTTAGGAAAGGATTAAATTTTTAACTGCCTTAAAAAGTAGAACAGCAGTTTCAGAATTATAAATCTAAAGCCCTTAGATTATGAAGTAAATAAATTCAAGGTGTACAAGTCTTTTTGGAACCATTAGTTAATTACTTTAAAAACCTCTAATGATTTCTTTCAGATTTTGATTAGAATGCCAATTATTCCAAATGACACATTCACTATAATTTTGTCCTTCTCTATTTTAAAACTATTTCCACTTGTGATGAGATTGCTTTCCAGTAATTGAGCTAAAAATATATTAATATATCAATGATAGAACCTAAATTACATGAACAATTATACTTCATCCATGAAATTCCTTAAAAAAACATTTTTAGAAATTAATAGAATAACCATACTTGTATTGGCTGAAATAATAAAATAATAATACTCCTGAGAAGAGAATCCCATTAAAATTCTGAAGCTGGCAAGGGGCTCAGTGGATTTGTCATGCAATGGTGAGGACCTGAATTTCAGGCATCCTAAAACACACATAAAACTAGACACAGCAGCACATGTCTGTAATCCCAGAACTCCCTATAGTAAGATGGGCAATGGAACAGGAAAATCCCCATAAGCCAGCAGGACATGCATCCTGGTCTATACAGTGGCAAACATCAAAAGTCTCTGTCTAAAACAAAATGAACGATAAAGACCCACACTCAAAGTTGTCCTCTGACCCTGTGGCATGTATGTATCCACACTCACATGAGCACACACACATATATACATATCATACATACATGCACATATAAAATACTGTAAAACTTTCACTGACGTGACAAAGACACTCAAATCTACATTCATGAGACAATAGTAACATTCATTCTGATGTCAATCTAATAATTCTTCATATTCTTTTTTGCTAACGAATACTTTCTCACAGGATTTAACTTAGCTCATGTTAAATATTCTTGAAACCAAAAAAAGTAAAAACATGTATATTTCTTATTCCATGGAGTTGACAATCTAGTTGTAAAAGAAGGCAGAGAAACATTAAAAAAAATTAATCCCAGAATAGATATAATAAGCTATTTATAACTTAGAACAAAATAATTCCATTTATTAAAAATCTACTATGCCTAAAAATTCTACACTTGTCTAATCCATCAAAAATTATTTAGAATGGAAAAATTAAGATTTTTTTGGTTTCAAGTGATACGTTTCCATGCTCTCTCCACTTTGTCCCCCTCCTTTCTTGTCTTTCTCCTTTCCCTTCTATCAGAATACATTCATTTTCTCAAGTCAGTGATGATGATATGCCCGTTATGCCCTCATAATCAGAGAAGAAAAACAACTGGTTTTCTTTTTTTCTTGCTTTATTTTTTTTTAACTTAGCCAGGAATAGTGGAACATACCTGTAATGCCAACACTCAGAAAGCTGAAGCAGGAAGATCCCAAACTAAAGACCAGACTGTATTACAGACCTGTCTGGAAACAAACACAAAACCCTCTAACTTCAAGCTTCATGACCATAAGCCTCAGCTCAAGCATCTGTGTTGAAGAAGGTACTGTGGCTACCAGTATAAAGGATACCGTGTGTTCCAATGGAGGGCTCTTAAGCAAGAAGACTGGTTAGCAGACTAAGACTATTGAAAATTATACTTATAATTAATAATACTTCAATAATTTTTGAAAAAAAAAACATTTTTCTCAAATTTACAGAACTGGCATGTTAACATATGTTAGTCAGGATTCTGTCACTGTGACAAGATGCTTAAATAAGAGCAAGGAAGTTTCATCTAGCCTCATGGTTTCAGAGGCCTAGGTCCATGTCTGAGCCCTGTCTCTCTGGGCCTGTGATGGTTGTTTGCTGTAGAGGAACATTTTCACCTCATGGAGGTGGAGAACCTAAGAGCTGGTGGAGAAGAGTCTGGGTCTCAATATCCATTTCAAGGTATTTCCCAAAGCATCACTTCCTTCCACTAAGCCCTACTTCTTACAGGTTCTACCCCCTCCAAAAACGCTGGCAACAAATGCTTTAACACAAGAAACTCACAGGGACATTCCAAATCCAAACTGTGGTGACATCTTTCTCAACCATCTCAGGTTCCCTACAAAATGGCAGTAAGATTGCAAATAGGTTGCCACAAACATGCCACAGGGCCAGATCTAACCCACTGCCTGCTTTGTAAATAAGATTGAACTATGGCAAAGGCAAAAACTATTGCTTGGTTTTGCAAAATTCCTTTCATGGCATAACAGCGAGTAGGAGCACTTGTGACAACGATTGTATGATTCCCAAAGCATAAAACATTTGCTGCCTGACCCCTTAGAGAAGAAGACCCTCATCCACTACTGATGGTGATTTAAATTGGCATAGCCGCTATGGAAATCAGTAGAGATGTTTCTTTTAAAATTAGGCATGAAGTACCGTATGACCCACGTACATCTCTCCTGGATGCATACCCAAAGAACTCTAAGTGTACATCTTGCACATCTATGTTTAATGTTGTGCCATTCACGACAGCCAAGAAGTGGAACCAGTGTAGATGCCATCAACTGACAGACAGAAAAGAAAAATGTGTACATATACACAATGGAATTTTGTTCAGCCATAGAGAAAAATAAAAAGAAAACACATGTCAAGCAACTGAAGCCAGACTCAAGTACTATATGTTTTGTCTCATAGGTAGATCCTAGATTTTAATTGGGGTGGGGGGGCATCTTAAGAGACAGGAGTACATGTAGCATGAAAGTAGAAGGCAACTATTTGGGACAGAGGAAGAGGATTATGGAGAAAGGAAAAGGGATGGGACTTGGGGAAAAGAGCCCATAATAACTGGGTTATTATAAAAATGCCATAATGAAGTCTGTTACTTTGTATGCTAACTTAACAAAACAATCAAAATAAATGATAAAATATCAAGTACAAAAAAATTAAAACTAAGTATTCTGGAGTGAGAAAGCTGTTAATTAAAAGGTTATAAGAGGCCATTGGTTTAGACTGAGCTTCTACTGGCTGAGCTTCCAATGGACCAGACGGAGGGATTTGTGCCAAATATCACGGCCCCCACTGTACTAAGTCATCCAGTCTTCCAGGATGTCAGGAGGGGGAAAAAAAATAGGTCAATTTTAACTGACGTGCTGGGGAAATGCTTTTTGCTTTAGTCTTCACAGGAAAAATAACTTTATAACAGCTATTGCCCATTTTGTGGCTGTACTCTTTTGAGCTTTTCCTTGCCTGTGAATTCAGTCTCCCTTGTACAGCTCATTGGGACATCTTACTCAGAAATGTGTGAGGTTCAAGAAAGGCAGGCACAGTCAATTAATTTCAGTCCCCAGCACTAGAGACAAAGCCAATTAAGACCTTGCCTCCAATGTGTTGTAATTTTATTTTTCCTCAGACTGAGTAGTGCCTGTTGCACTTCTCAGCGAGTATCCTCAGAGGCACTCTCTGTGTTATACACTTTAAAGGGCACATTTAAAGGCATTAATTATTTCTCAACCAAACTGTTACTCTTTGGAAAAGGCAAAGTCAAGGGGTTCTGGTTGTTTTAGTCATTACAAAATTCTCCCTTCCAAGTTTTTCTTCTTTTTATTATTGCTGTCTGTGTTTCACTAGAAATCAGCAAGTAATGGCTCTAATTCTACCAATGTGTCTACATCTTCCAGCTGTATTTCTTGTATAAAAAAGAACTTCTGCCATCAGCTACTTGAGAATGACAGTATACAATGTCCACAGAATGAACTTAAATCTACCCTTTGTAGTTTTGCAGGGCAATGGCTGGCACTGTGGGCAGCCAACCTCCTTGTGAATGATGGTGTTGGATGTGGTACTTGTTCTGTCTAGCTGTCTATTGTCTTTCTGTACAGTTCAGTCTTTCATGTCAATGCTTAAACACTGCATTCACTGGGAACGCCTTTAAATTGGCTGTGCCCTTCCTTAGGACTCCGTTGACACTATTTTTACTATTGCTTTATTGAGATACATCACATATAATACAATTCACATGAACTGTGGACTTCAATCACTTATAGTCATGAAAACCTGTGATCATCACCACAGTGAATTCTAGAACATTTTCATTACTCATTCCCCCAAAGAGATTCCATATCCACCAAAATTTTTTTTCAATATTTCTCCCAATTTCTATTGCCTTCCTTATATGCATACTAATTTACTTCTGGGCTTTATAGCAGGCTGTAACAGGTATCATATATAGAAAGCCTCAAGTCATACACAATCTTCTCTTTTCTGTCTTCATTTTGCATATTTTCATGGTTCATCTCCATTGTAGCCTATTTTGATAATGCATTTTATTACTTTCAATGTCTGAATATTTCATGGAAATGCCACAGTTTGATCATCCATTCCTCCATTGGTGACATTTAGACTGCATCCAATTTGGAGTTAGTATGGGTATGACTGTTATAAACATTTGTATGCAAGTATTTCTCAAGATTTGTTTCCATGTTTTGGTATATATGCGGAAAAAGCACTGTTGGTCTTCTTTTAGTTTTCTTTAATCCTTTTTAGCAGCTGCCAAACTGTTTTTCAAAGGAAGCTGTGCTGTTTTACGCTCTTTTCATATGTCAGCAGGGCCTGAGACTTCCCATTCCTCTTTCAAGAATATTTTATTTGAAGTGATCTCTCATTGTGATGTTTACGCACATAGTTCTGAGGTCAAACATCTTTGTGATCATTTTCACATCACCTGGAGAGGAACACATCTCCCTGTTTGGATGGGGATCTGACTCCTTATTGTGGCATTATGATAGCGTGTTAGATATTTTGGATACAAACTCTTCTCAGATATAAACTTTGCAAACATTCTTTCATCCTGTTGTTTTTCTTTCCATTTGCTTGAGTGTGTCTTTTGAAATACACAAGTTTTAAACTTTGACCAAAAGAATCCCATTCATCCATTTTTTTGTTGTTGCTCAAGGTTTGGGATTTATATCTGAGAAATAACTATTACTTTATGGTAGGTCCCATATATGTTGTAGAAGTTTTACATGTCTTGCATTTATGTCTAGATCTATTGCAATCAATTTTTTGAATGGTCCCTTCTTTCCCACTTCTTTGAGTATTGTTTCTTTTGGTCTTGTCTTTTCAGCCTCTTTGTATGTATCCCCCTTCCAGTCTATTACTGGTTGTCTAGGCATATGTATATGTTTTGTGTGTGTGTGTGTGTGTGTGTGTGTGTGTGTGTGTGTGTGTGTGTATAAATTTATAACACAGAAACACCACCCTTTGGAGGAATAGTCAAACTATACTGTCTTTAGAGTCACTTTAAAGAACTCATTTTTTTTCTGTGTAATTTCACATCCAATCAGAAGCAACTGGATGAGCAGAACTAGACAACGGGGCCTTCTGCTTGCCTATATGTAATGAGGTGGGTCTTGTGCTTGCAACTGGCATCTGAAAAGATCTGGACAAGTTTCCTCGAGAAAGGTATAAATGTGATGTGCAAAGCAGCTCTCTCTACTCCTTCCCATTAGTGTTGAATGCTTAAGCAGCCCTTTTAGTAATAATTTTTGTTTTCATTAATAAACCCTTACATTGGTAGCCAGCCTGTGGTGCTACTGGGCAGTGGGAAGGTCCCTGGAAATGGTCCAACCTGATGGAAGGTAAAGAGATCACTGGGCATGTGTTGTGAAGAGGGCATCATGGAGCTGACCTCTTCCTGCCTTTGCTTTCAGATGCCATGAGGTGAGCTGCCTCGCCACAAACACCAAAGCCAACCCACCATGGACTGAAACAGGAAAGAAAATCACCCTTTCCTCCCTCTAAGTTGATTTCCACAGGTATTTTTTCATAGTGATTAAATAGCACACAATTAATATTCACAAAACTCTCTCATTAATCCTGTTCTTTCCTTCTTAGCCCCTGGCTCCCTGTCTAGGGAACCATTTTAAAATTTTGTTTGGTTTATGTCTCTACTATTTCTTAATGGAAATATAAACACTGATATATCTGTACCCATGCTCCTCTTTCCTACTCTGAAGGTATCTTAGACCAACGCCTTGCCTCCCTCTGAGCTTCCTTACTTCTTTTACATGGCTCTGTTGGGTGGGTCTATCATGATTACTCTATCTGTCCTCAACTAGACATTTAGTAGTATTTGTTTACCTCTGTACTAGTTTTCAGTTACTTTGTAACAAGCCACTGTATATTTGGCAACTTGTGTGTAAACAATACAAATTTGGGAGGTAGAGAAATGGATCAGCTATTAAGAGCATTGGCATATGGCAAGGGGTTAAGAGAGAGTCAGCGTTGGTTGGGGCAGGGCAGGATGCAGAGCATCAAAATGGAAGGATAAGTAGATATTGTAGCTGAAGAATTGTCAGATATCTTGAGGAATAACTTTGACATTCCATGGGGTGTGCAATTATTAAGTGAAATAGAATTAGAATTCCAAAGAACTGGTTCAGCTCCAAGCACCCACATGGAGGTTCACAACTATCTGTAACTCCAGTTGCAGGAGATTTTCCAGGCCTCCTCGAGATGCCATAGGAACCAGTCACACATGTGGTGCACAGACATGCACATTTAAATGATAATGAATAAATGATACAAATTTATTATCTATCTCAGAGCTTCTAAGAATCAGGAGTTGAGGCCCAAGTAGACTAAGTCCTTGCTTGGCATCTCACTGGGGTAAAATTAAGGTATCAAACAAGGCTATAGACTCACCCAGGTCCTTGGGCTTCTGGCAGTTTGGTTCCCTGTGGTTATAAAGTGAAGTCCCTGTTTTCTTGGCCACTATCAACTGGATCACTCTTAGCAGATTTTCACAGCAACACAAGTTCCCCAGCTTGTGTTGTTGCAGATATTCTCAGAACTTTATTTTTCAAAGCTGTTAAGAGACTCTTTGAAGGACTCACATATCAAGCCAGGAAGGCCTCATAATCTACATTTTCATTAATTCAAAGTCAGATGATTATACTTTAATTATATCTAAAAAGTCATTGACCTTTATTATATTATGTAACCAAATCCTGAGAGGGATGAGAGGGATACCCTGATACCCAAAGATTCTGCTTCCACTTAAAAAGAGATTACACAACTCCTACACCAAGAAACTTTTGGGCCAACCATAGAATTTTGCCTCTATCTATAATGCAACTATGCAGAATAAAGAGATCTGTATATATGTAATTTTGTATTTTGTCAATGTGTTACTGGGATAAATTCTTAGAAGAAATATATTCTTACGTATTTTGCTATGCATTAACAAAATTGCCTCCAGATGGTTTGTGTTCCGCAGCAATATGAAAAGGAGTTTATTTTCCAACCTCTTCAGAGGGTTGTCAAATTTAAAGAAGTCAGTCCTAATAATAAACAGTGTCTTACCATGACTTAAATTTTTTCTATTATTAAGTTTTAAGTATGTTTCCACTTAAAATGCTAAAGGATTATTTGGAGTTATCAGAGGAATGGTAGCATTAGCAGTTGTGTCCCACCAATGTTTTGTGCTGTGACTAGCAATGGCAAAGCTGAGGTGTCCGAGACCTTGTACAAACAACATGTTCTTACCCAAGGTTGGGTCTACAGTGTGGTCTTGGCCATGATCCTGACTGCCATTGTACCTGCTGCTTGCATCAATAGGTCTCTCCCTCAGCCTTCCTGGAAACTCCAGGTGTATCTCATACTCTACAATAAAATCCTTTCTCATTTTATCAATAATCCTGGCCATTTTTTTGACCCAGACTGATAGATCCTCATTTTTCTCTTGTAGAAACTAATGACAATTTCCTGAAATGCTTTCATATAAATCAAACTTATTTCAATGAAATGTGAATTAGTTTGATGACTACTGAGAAATGAGAAGTCTCAAGTTATTTGGCAGGAAAAAGAAGTTTAAATTACAATGATCTTTGACACAATACTGTCAGCTTTAATGTCCAATTTATTTCTACTTCTTGTTTCTAATAAGTATTTAATCACAAAGCCATGCATTATTATAACCCTGGTGACCTCACTGTTTCCTTCATCTTTGTGACTAATTCTATTTCACTTAATAATTGCACACCCCATGGAATGTCAAAGTTATTCCTCAAGATATCTGATAATTCTTCAGCTACAATATCTGTTCATCCTTCCTTTTTAATGCTCTGGGTCCCTTGCATCCTGCCCTATCCCAACCAACGCTGACTCTCTCTTAACCCCTTGCTATATGCCAAGGTCTTGCAGCCTTAATAGATTCAACTGACTCTTTGGTTGTATTTTCATGTAGGAGCAGAAATAGGAGGACATCACATCAAATGCTGCTGTGATGTATTGTGTTTCATTTAGTTGTATTTGTAGGAAGAAGGGCATTGGGGCAGTTTGATTCAGTTGGTTTTGGTGCTCAGAATTCATCCTCAGCCAAGCATGTACACCCTTAGCTATGTAATGTTCTCAGAGGTCAATCAAAGGTCAATCAAAGATCTACCATTTTGTTAACTCTCATTTTTCCTCTTTCTACTAAATAAAGAATTCATTACAACTCACAGACCACATGAAGCTCATGAAGGAGGAAGACCAAAGTGTGGGTACTTTGGTCCTTCTTAGAAGGAGTAACAAAATACTCATGGAAGCAAATATGGAGACAAAATGTGGGACAGAAACTGAAGGAGGGGCCATCTGGAGGCTGTTCTACCTGGATATCCATCCATGTGCAGTCACCAAAGGTAGACGCTAATGTGGATATCAGGAAGTGCATGCTGACAGGAGCCTGATATAGCTGTCTCCTTAGAGGTCTGCCAGAGCCTGACATATACAGAGGTGGATGCTCACAGCTAACCATTGAACTGATCATGGGGTTCCCAACAGAGAAGGTAAAGAGAAGACTGAAGGAGCTGAAGGGTTTGCTGCCCGATGGGGAGAACAACAATACAACCAACCAGAGCTCCCTGGTCTAAACCACCAGCCTGGGAGCACTTAGAGGGGATCCATGGCTCCAGCTGTATATGTAGGGGAGGATGGCCTTGTCAGGCATAGTGGGAGAGGAAGTCCTTGGTCCCATGAAAGCTGGATGCCCCAGTGTGGGGGAATTCGAGGGCAGGGAGGTGGAAGTGGGTGGGTGGGTGGGTGGGTGGTGGGGGCACATCCTCATACAAGCAGGAGGAGGGGGATGGAATAGGGGGTTTCTGGGTGGGAGGGAAATGGGGAAACGAGATAACATCTGAAACTGTAAATAAAATAGCCAATCAAAAAAGCAAAAAAAAAAAAAAAAAAGAAAGAAAATAGGAGAAGATAAAAATATTAAAAAATAATAATAAAGAATTCATAAGAATTCATGGTCATTGTCTGAAGCTTTGGATACATTGACCCCCACAGACCTATTGCCTCCTCTTTAACCCAATAGGAAGCTGCTGAGCCTTGTTGCTATTGATCTGTAGCATTTCTATGTGCTGATGCTTCCACTGCCTTGAAAAGAGTTAGAATTAGAAAGGCAGCTGTGAGAAGAAATGACACAATGCAAGTTTGGGGTTTTACTTCTTCAAGCTTTTTTCACCCTTTAATTTCAACTTTACACCTAAATCTTTTCTGTACCAAACCAGACAGACTCTGAAGGAATAGGACATAGAACTTAAAAAGAAAAAAAGAAAAAAAAAAAAACAAAAAAGAGGAGCAAAAAGAGACATCCCGCTGTTCTGTATCTCAGAGGACGAGATAGCTTAATGAATGCTACCTGGGAATGGAAGGTGCAAGAAATGGCTGGACCTTACAAGATGTAGGAAGAAGATATAAACCTTGTAAGTGAGGCAGGCACTAATTAAAGACGTAGGGTCACAATTGGGAGAAGACAAGTCTCCAAAGCTCTTGACTCAGGCTCTATGGTCATTCCAGTGAGAGCCACAAGAGACTCTCGCTACACTGACGGATCACATCAATTCCTTCTCCTTGCTGGAGGAAATGAAGCCTTCAAGACCAGTAAGAGAGAATATTCCATTCAGAATTTACATTTATTTATTTATTATTTATTTATTTATTTATTTATTATCTACTCTGTGTTCATATATATGCATGCATGGGGGTTGGGGGTCAGAGACACAGAGAAACTGACTGTGTATATGGAAGTCAAAAAACCTCTCCTTCCACCACATGGGTTCCAGAGGATTGAACTCAGGTCATCAGGCTTAGTGGTACTTGGCAGCCACAATATTGCCCTTTTAAAAAGTCCAGTATTGCCTGCCTCTAAAGGTATTGCAGACACCAGTTCCATTATCTATCATAATCTGATATGGAACACCAAGCACAGAAAGATAATATAGGCAATAACTAACTGCATTTTTAGTTGCTTCTCCTGTTAAAGCACTTGCAACTAGAAAGCCTGAAAAGGTGTCAAGTCACATGTACATGTTTTAATTTCCAAAATCAGAAATGAGTAACATCCACTTGCCATATTTAATGAGGTATAAGTCCTCAAAGTTAACACCATTATGAAAAATTGAGGATACTGAGAACAAGTTTTTGCAATTTGACTTACAAACTCTCTAGAAATACCAATTATTGTCTCAAGCTATTATTATTATTTTGATGATGTAAAGAATAAGATTGTATGGCCAATTGATTCTGTAAGGCCTATAATCTGCCTGGTATACAAATCTGCTGTGTCATTGCCCTGGGATCCAGACAATCCAGTATGAGCTCTTAAATGTCTTAAAGAGTTAAGGAAAAGTACATATTTCTTAAATTAAGCTGTATCTGTAAAATTTGAGAATTAACAATATCTAAAAAAGAAACAATTTCAAGCAAATATAAACCATGAGCTATATACTGGCTATGAATATACAAATTGAAGCTTGATTTTTCAGCATTTCAAACAGTGGCTACAGCACATAATTCAATTATTTGTGCTGAAGCAGGAAGGAAACTCAAGAGAATGAACATGTGATCCAATTACATATATTGCCTTCCCATTAGATAAGCTGTCTGTAAATACAGTAAACACATTTTCTATGGACTGCATGTGTAAATTTACAAAAATACAAAAGCATGCATAGAGGAAAACTGTAACAACTTGTCTTTTGAATATTATCAAGTTTGCCAAAAAAGTTTGCCATGTAGTAAGCCAAATATCAGTATTCTTCAATAACCAATTTAATTGCTATTTGGAATAAGAATATTTCATTAAGTTCTTTCTCAAAATACTTTTGTGATCCTGATCTACAATTCTGTATTAACACAGCAACAGCTTCAGAACAGGGTGTTAAAACTTTCTTTGGAGATAAAGAAATATGAATCCACATTAATGGTCCCTTTTTGCCAAAGGACTGCTGTGAAACAGCCAACAATTTATCAAAGTCTATATAATGTATCTGTTGATAACTAACAGCCTACTCTTCTTTCTGCAAAGCTATCCCTCCTTCATCAGTTAATTTTCGAGGGGAATTAGGATTTGTATCACCTTGAAAACATCAAACAGAGGCTCAAGTCCTCCTGTGGTGAGATTAAGGTGAGGTCTTAGCCAATTAGCATCTCCTAGAAGCTTTTGAAAATATCTTAAAGTAAACTATCTTTTTGTATTTGAATTTTCTGTGCCACAATTTGTTTAGGAATATAACTGATGTCTCAAATATTGCAAAGATATTGCCTTTGAATGTTTTCTGGAGCAACAAGCACTCCAAAATTTTAAAGCTCATTGTATGAGAGTGAAGACTTGCATTAAAACTCCTTCAGAGAGATAAACTAATAAAATACCATACAATGACTAATATACACTGAAAGATTTAAACACTTAACTTCTTGTATTAAAGCAACAAATTTTTTGTATAATGAAGAGTTATTAGCCATTCCCTGTGTCAACACATTCCGTGATATTGCTTCATGGCTCTCCAAAATTACAAGCAAACTCACTGAATGCAAACCTCTCACCTTCACCAGAATATAAAGGAACAGTATAAAACCACTCTTCTAAATCTATAATAATTCTATATGCATTTCCTGGAATGGCAGTGGAGTAGCAAGTCAGGCTGTAATGCCCAACAAGTTTCATAAATTTTAAGTTTGAACTTTGTTTTGGATTAATGGAATAACCAATCCCTTGTAGCTGAGTGAGAGTATCAGATAAAGGCCAAATTGAAGGCCAATCTTGTCCTCTGTTACTCTTTGAGCAATTCTTTTTATTAGCAGGTACAGCTATGCCATAGAGGGAAGCAGGCATAATTTTAATTTTCTCCAACATAATCATTATAAACTCCTGGCCCATAAACTGTCTGTTGTGAAAGTCTTTGGGTCTGAGGCTGACCTTCCCCCCCCTCCCCTCCCCCCCAACCCCCCACACCCAAAGGAAGAAGCAAGGCAATAAACAAATTCCAGAAAACACCTTTCTAGGGACTGGTCAAGATGATCATGACAAAAGGAATGTCACACAAGCTTCTGCTGAGCCCACTGAGCTTTGTCTTAACTCAAATGTAAATGTTCTTAATCTAGGCATATTTCCTGAGGCCTGGCCCAACCATTATTCTTCCTGCACTGAGAACACTCCAGGGAAGTGAATCTGCTGTGTGTCTATGCCTCTATTTTTTGGACAGTCCTTCCTAAAATGACCTATGTCCCCATATTAGAGCATTCCTTATCACCTCAGTGCTGTGAAAGCATGGCTTGGACTGTAGTTAGCATTCTTATAAGCCAATTGGAGAACAAAAGGAACTCCTGCCTGAGAGTCTCTAAAAATTCTATCAGCCCTTTTAGCAGCCTATCTACAAATTCCTGAAATAGTTCACTAGGGCCTTGTTTGATTGCAGCTAAAACTCCCACTGAGATCTCCTTTTTAATCTTAGGGGTATAAATTTGCCTCTACCACTGTATATAATAAAACTGTAAAAGTGGCATCAGGGCTGTACTGTGCTACAGCTGTTTTTAACTCTTGTATTACTCTTGCAATCATCTCCACCTGCTTGATTCCTCTTCTCAACCATAAACATAGGTGAGTCAAAAATTCTTGAGCTCACAATTGAACTGCCAACTGCAGCCAATGGAACATTGGCAGTCTAACTATATTTTTAAGTTTCTTTTTGTAATATTAGAGTATAAACCATAATTTTGGGAAAACAAAACCAATTTTTAACAATGCAAACGATCTATTTTCTCTAAAATCAACACCAAGTGCATTACTTTCATTTTACAAAGTTTGGCTGCCAGTTCTTATTATGAATTCATGATAGTGCACCTTTTAATATCTCTTTAATGAGACATTGTTTTAAACCCTATCCTTTAAACATCTGGTTTCTGAATGACTCCAATCCTGAGTTACCAGTTTTTAAGCCAACTTTCTGTTACCGAAGTTTGCAAATTTTTGATCATACCCAATAACTTTGATCTATAACCAAGACATGCAGAACATATTTATACTTTTAAAACCAGTCAGAAACAAAAAATGAAGTAGATGCACATCTTATATAATTTATCTAAACAAAATTTTCTTACTTTTTCTAGCTGTAATTTCAAGAGAAAAGCACCTTGTTTTACCTTTTTTTTTTTTTTTTTTGAAAATGAAACAGAACAACAATCATTCAAACAATGAAACAAAAACAGACAATTGACACACGTGGACAGCTTGGTGGCCAAGGACAGACAATAGACAGAGAAAACAGAACTAAGGATTTCTCCAGTAGGAGCCAGAGAAAAAGCAGGATGTCTCCTGATTTTCTGCTGCTCCAAGGACGGCTCTGAAATAGGCTTTTCCTTTTCTTTTGTTAACACAGCCAGAGAGTGAACAACTGCATTAGCCCTTTGTCTCCCTCATCTTCAAGGTTTTTTTAAAATCCTTTTTCTTAACCCTTAATCCTCATGTCTTGAGGGAGTCCTTGAGACCCTTTAAGAGCAAATCATGTTTCCTTAATGCTTGTTCCAGAATTGCGTTGCTTTTTTTCTTACCTTAACCAGATCACCTCACAGATGGGCAACTCTGGTGATCACAATGCGGATCTTGTCTCTTCACTCGAATTCACAGTGAAGTGTTGATCCTATGCTTGAGGGACGTCTATGTGTGAGCAATGTTCAATTGGACCTCAACCCAAAGGCCACACTATGGGCGCCAACTGCCCCAGCCCACAGGGGATTCAATGAGACCCTAGGGAAGGGGGCGAAACAATGAAAGGACAAGAGACACAAAGGAGGAGAGCAACTCTGTGGTTCTGATCAAGCTCTGCAACTTTAATTTCAGGAGGCAGGTTAAAAAGACACAGCAAAATGGGAAATTTAGACAAGGGCCATTGTTTAGGGCTATCCTACTATTGAATCCTCATTGTCTAAGACACTGTCATATCCAGCTCCCAGGAAATACCAGACATTCTTTAAGTTCCTGGGACCTGACACCCTCAAATGTCCTTTCTTACCCCTGTACTAACTAGGCTTTCCAGAACATCAGGTAATTTCCTGAGGTTCTCTTAGAACAGCAGGTAATTTCCTGGGTTTGGCTCCTGGCAAGTGACTTGTTTGTGTCCAGTTGACAAGGGTTCAGTTGTACTGGCTGGTTCTGTGTTAACTTGACATACAAGTTAGAGTCATCAGAGAGGAAGGATCCTCAGTTGAGAAAAGGCCTCCATGACATCCACCTATAAGGCATTTTTTTTCAATTAATGATCAATGGAAGAGGGTCCAGCTCATGGTGGGTAGTGCCATCCCTGGGCTGGTAGTCCTTGGTTCTATAAGAATCCAGGCTGAGCAAGCCATGGGAAGCAAGCAAGTAAACAGTTCCCCTCCATGGCCTCTACATCAGCTCCTGTCTCCAGATTCCTGCCCTGTTTGAATTCCTCTCCTAACTTCCTTCAATGATGGATTATGATCTGAAAATAAGCCCCACCTCCATCTCCCAAAAAGTCCAGAATTGGCAAATATTCCCTAGAAAGAGAGGTTCTCATCTGCTAGGAACAGAATACCATGACAGGGACTGCCAGCATCAGGCTGAGATGGAGACATCTCAGTAGCCTGTGGCAGCTCTTTGTAAAAAAAAACAAAAACAAAAACAGTTGTTCCCATTTCTCCTAAACTTAACCCTGGACAATGGCTGTATAGATTTCATTTGTATGTGACTGCTTCTCAGTTGGCCTTGGTGTGCATAATTATTCTATTATATCTGACTTTCCTACTTCTTTCTCCTTCTGCTCTGGTGAATTCTGTAAAACTAGATGTTTCTTGATGTAACGATTCTTAAACAATTAAAAATTGAGGCATAGGAGTACAGTACAGCATAGTCCAATGGTTCCAGGTGCATGCTGTGTGTTCTCATCTTGGAAACAATGCAATAACTGCACAATGGTAGCTACAGATTAATAGTTTGACTTGCAAAAAAACAAAAAGTTTGAAGAAATTATTAGAAAATGGAGTAAAGCCAACATTAGGACCCTGAGAAAGGAAAAATCTATTGAAGTTATGAAATGAGTTTTGCACAACATTTAAGAGTGGTTCCTGGATAAACAAGTTAGCATACATAAAACTATATGCTAGTAAAACTAAGTCAAAATGTGCAATGTACAGAAGCAGAAAGCTAATGGAACTACTGAGTTAAGGGTTAACTTGATTCTTTCTGGCCACTGCCTGGCAGATTTGCCCATGTCGTTTATCATTAGAGCTTCACAAAGAAATGCAAATAGCTGACCTCAGAGCTCTGAGGTCCCAGTCAAAAGTTAAACTTTAAATAATGATAAGTTTGCAATTATTGTTATTTTGACTACAGGCCTGGAAATAGAGAAGCTTGAAACTTTGGGAACGACTGTAATTCTTGATTCTTTGTGGAATGTGGTTATTCTTTTTAATTTGATTTGACAATGATTATTACAATGTCTTTTTTTCTACATGCTTTTGGTGTATCAATAAAAGACTGAGGCAAGAAAAGAGCGAGAGAGCATGTGAGAGAGCATGTGAGGTGAATGTGGAGAGCAGTGAGGAGCAAGTGGAGAGTGAGTGAGGTGAGTATGAAGTGAATGTAGAGTGAATAGAGAATGTGAAGAGACAGTGTGAGAGAAGATGGTGCGGATGTGTGTGGTGTGTTGTTGTGTGTGTGTGGAGAGAGAGAGAGAGACAGAGACAGAGCAGAGAGAGAGAGACAGAGAGACAGAGAACAGAGGGGGAGGGAAGAGAGGGCAACTTTGAATGCTTTTTAAATTTTTTTGAATTGCTGAAAAAAAAAAAAAAAACAAGAAAAGGAAAAAAAAAGAAAAGTTGCCTGTCAGTTTTGTATCCAAAGAAGTAGTCTGTGGTGTTTTTATTATGTGCCTTCCAGATATTCCTGCTCCCAATTGAGAACTCCAATCCTGTGTTGAGGCTGGACCCCAACACTCATCACCAGTGAAAGAATCAGAAGTACAGAAGTCAAATCACCAATTCCACATGTGGACAAAACTGAGCAGTGAAAAGTCCAATTTGTTAATACATTTATCAAAATATGATTCCTGACAGAGACAGTTCTAGAAGTAATCCTTGTGCAGTTGGTAATGGCTACTTCATTTTCCCTGTGGTAATTAGAATCAAAACAGCTCCACATTAGTCCAGTGTCTTTAGCAAAGCCTTACTCATTGCTGCTATATTTTGTTAACAAGAAAGAAATTATAAACTCAGACCTCTGTTTCAAGATTCCCGAGCAACTCACAGAATCTACCATGTTACCAGGAATGACACATCACTGGCCTTAGCAGCAGAGAGTTTGAGGACTCTGTTACTTCAAGCATCAGAGAGCTAATACACACACACACACACACCACACACACACACACACCACCCGTGTGATTCTGTCCTGCACAGCTGTTATGAGGAGCGGTTGCCAGTTATCAACATCCCACATCTCTCACACCAAAGTGAGTGTCTCTCTCTCGTGGAAGACTAGGCCATCATGGACATGAGTCCTCAAAGGCCTCAGAACTATCTTTTCTCTTATGAATTAAAACCAACAAAAGTGATCACTTTAAGGTGAATTCTGATGAAAATAAGAACAAGTTCTTATTTAAAAAAAAAAAAAAACAGGTCAGTGACTGGGGCAAAAGATAAACTACACATATTTGAGGCAGAAGGAAGGAATTATGAATAGAGTCCAGTTAAAGTAATCCTGATAACTTTGAAAATGTCTACACAACCAGCAGTTTCCCTTAGGGGCTTTGAAATTGCACCAGCTGTTGTCTTAAGGGTCTGGATATGTCAGTGAAGAGCCCCAGTAGCTGAAAGGAAGATACAGAGTCAGAAGAAGATGAGGAGGTTGTGAAAGTCTTAAGTAATCTGCCCTGGAACTGGCAACAAGGTTCCACAGAACAAGTAAAAAAGTGATGATGATGATGATGATGATGATGATGATGATGATGGAGGATGAGGGGAGGAGGAGGAGGAGGAGGAGGGGAGGAGATGATAGGAGGAAGAAGAGGAGGAGGAAGCAAAAGAAAAAACTCCATGGAAGAAATCTGTATGAGATAACCTTATCCAGAAATGTACAAAAATCAAACCACAATGGAAGAGATTTAAAACCATCAACATCAAAATGAAAAGATCAAGAGTCCTTCAAAAAAAACCATGGAGGAAACTCCTAAAACACCAAGTTCAGTAGAAGACATTAAGGCAAAAACACAAACAAGTATGGAAAAAGGTAGTTCTGCTCCCAAAGTGGAAGCCAGGGTCACTAATAATCCGAGGAACTGCTTCCGATGACTGACCAAACAAGATCTTTGGTAGTGGAGGAAGTCACTTTGAGAAAACGATTTAAACAGTTTGAAATGTTTTACCTTACTTCTGTAGCAGTTGATATTTGGCTGTCCTTTTTATAATGCAAAGTGAGAACTTTCCCTACTGTGTTTGATAAATGCAATCCTGGTCCCACCGCAGGAATGTGATATCTAAAATGCCTGTTTGGTTTTCAAGGCTCAAGCCCCACTGTTTCCTTGGTTTTAAGCATAGGTGGAGTGTTATGTTGGGCCATAGTAACAGTTGTGATCAGATAGGGTGAGGAAACAAATATGTGTGAAATCAACTTTGTATTTTAACAAATAAAAAAATCTAATCATTTGTTTAGAACCCACACTGTCACCAGAGAGCCTTCAGTCAATAAAGTTACCTAAGCAGGTGCTCACAACGGTCAAGTGAGTTAAGCCACTAATGAGTTACTATTGTGACAAACTTACCTTAATGTAGGTTTTTCTACTTCTCCCAAAACAAAGAAAGTTCATCTGTGACATGCAACTACTTGTTACGAGGTCTGCTTGCTCTTGGCAGAGCCCATTATGTACAGAACAGAAAAGCACTTTGTATCTGGCTCCCATTTCTCAACAAAACCTCTTGAAAAGATGTCACTGTTTGGAACTTAACACTTTCCCAAACACTGAGTGCAACTTCTGCTAACATTTTTGACAGGCTTTTTGATGCCAGCACATGCCTGTGAAAACAGGGAGTCGTTTTGACATGTCACGAGCAGTAAAATCAAGTGTGACACCAAGCACTGCAGGGCTCCGTTTGCCCACCGTCAAGAATCTTCCTGGGCAAAGTTTCACTTGGCTAAGAAATACTGCATCATTTGGAAGCTTTTTACAATGGTTACATCCTCCAAAAGAGGTTCTGAAATGACACTTTCTTTGATGGTGTCAGCATACATAGACAAAAAATAGGAATTGTCTATGCTGGGAAGTGCCACCCATAACACAGAAGAGATGAGAGTTGGCAGCTCCAGCATCAACCGTGACATGTGGGGAAAATGTCACAAGTTATACAGAAAAGCTCATCGCTTAGAAGAGGCATTATTTCAATTATCTCCTCTTGCTCTAAACTACTGCCAGCTTTATGTTTTCAGTGTAAAGTATTTCAAAATCTCTCTTGGAGAGAATAGCTCAGAAGGTAACAGATTTAGCATTCAAGCAAAAGGACATGAATTCAAATCTCCAGCAGTTACATCAATGCTGAGCATGGAGGCACACATCTGAAACCAAGTTCCTGGAGGATCAGAAAGGGTAGGTATGGGGAGGTATGGGGATCCACTGACTGGCCACTTAGCTGAAACAGTGAGTTCGAGGCCCAGTGAGAAACCCTGTCTCAGTAGCTCCTTTGCCCTCTAACTTGGCTTCTGAGAAGAGTCTCACATAGAGGCTAGTACAACCTTACATAGACACTAACTCAGGGACTCAAAATCCACCACGATTGGGGGCTTGAAGAAAACAAGAGGAGAACATGACATCACCAGAGATGAAGATCTTCAGGACGCCATATTGCTCTGTTCTAAGCATGACTCTGCCTCCACAGGGACTACATGCCTTATGATGCCATCACCACCCCTCCACTGCTACCTACCAACATTAACAGCTGCACGTCGCTACTGCCACTAGAGCCAGACGTTGAAGGGCACCATCTTCTTACACTTTGCATATGGCATAAGAGTGGACTCTTATTTTCTCATTAGAAACAGCTACCTGGAAATCCAGTTGTCAGGAGAGTCTGGAAAATACAGTCTTCATGCTTTGTGCCTCAAGACAGAGTGTAAGTATGAGACTCACTCCTCCTAGACAACAACTAGCATCCTGGAAGGTATGAACATTTAATCAACAAGTTGTGTTGAAGTTTTCTTTTTTCAGCTCTCTATCCTTGTGTCCTGATCTCAACAGGAACAATACAATAAAGGAGGAATGAGAGTAAAATTTGGACACCAAACCTTACCTGAGTCTGTAATATTTATTTCATATTCACCAAAAGCTAACGTAGCAGTTTCAACTACATGTCAAAGAAAATGAATTTATTTTTTTTGTGTAGATATATACATGTGGGCACACATCTCAGTAAAATACCAAAATACTCTCCCATGACTAAACCTAAGGGAATAATTTGGTGAGCCTTCAGGAACTGGGATATTTCTAAGGTACTGCTGGGTCCTGGGCTGAAGAAGGCCAGAAAGATTGGATCTTCATCAGACGGGGTCCTAGAGCTGAAAGGAGAAATGGATGCACGGTCCAATCCCTAATCCAGAAGCAATCTCCAATCAATAACCACTGGCAAATGGAACTTTATTTTCTTCCAAGGAAGTCCCTCTAGAGAACAAACTATTCTTAAGGGTAGGCCACATGCCCAGGGCCAATAAAAATTAATCCAAGTATATCTTTAAAGGTTTCTTGTCTTATGATGTCCTGTCAGGGCTTTTCCTTTTATTTAATCTTTTTTTTTTTTTTTGGTATTAAATAAGACACAGAAAGGAGGTGAATCCAGATGGGAAGCGGTAGGAAAGAACTTGGAGGAATAGAGTGCAGAGAAACATATTCTTTATCAGAATATGTTGTATGAAAAAATCCATTTATAATAGAAGGGGGGGAAGAAAATAGTGACCATTACGAAAGTTAAGTTAATGCTCACTGGAAATGGGATGAGCTGACATGATGGTTTAGTGCAGTGAGGGTCAGGTATTTATTTAGTTTTCTTCTGAGAGGATGTAGGAGAAAGCAAAGGAGAGACAGCCAAAGGAATTTTAAGAATAGGACAGCTGACACTCCATATGACTCCAATGTGGCAGTGAGCCAACTCTTGTATCCACACCAGTCAGTGGAATTTTAAAAGAAAGAAGAACTGGGTTTTGGAGAGGAGTTAGAATAGAAGCCACACATCAGAGAGTGGAGAACAAGAAAGTTAAGGAACGAGGCTGGAGAGCTCATAGAACGCTAGGATAGGTATTGTTTCTCAGGGCGGAGCAGAGCTTGTCCTAACCTTCCCAGGGCTTAGGACAACGGCATTGCTATTCCATCACCTACTGTCTGCACACATCTGGCTCCCTGGATGTTCAGTGCAGCAAGAGTGTTTTGGTCCCATTGTTGGTCTGGGTCTCCCTCCCCTGACATTTATGTTCCACTGTACTTTTCCATGGGTCTACCATCTATTTCCATACCACAGTCAGGACAGGGAACCCAGAACTTTGGGCTGTTGTTTGTTGTTGTTTAAAAATCAGCTTTTGCAGTTTTGTATCGATTATATAATTTTATAGAGAGCAGACATTCAAAATGGCCCCTAGTCACTCAAACAGAAGGCCATGAGTAGTTAGTCCTGGCTAGATTGGGGCCAAAGATTAGCCTGACATTGTTTCATTGTCTTTAAACATTATTGTGTTACAGATAGGCATGAAAAACTTGAGCAAATTAAGATTACAAATGCCATTCAAAGCAGGGAAAAAGAGACTAAGAGCGTTTCAGGACCTGGGCATAGATGCTGACTGGTTTCAATGTCAGCTTAGCACAGACTAGAGTTGGTCTTTTGTTTTTTTACTTTTTACTGGGGGAGCTGCCACCCACACTGGACAAATGAGATTCGGGGTCGAGTTGACATAAATATAGACCGCCAGAAGTCTGATAGTCCATCTTCTTAAAATCATTAGCAAACAATTAATGGGAAAAAGCAAAACATTCCTAGATATAAATGAAATGTTTGTTTAATGATCAATTCACTTGGAAATAGACTGTGACCAAACAAATGGTCTTAGAATCTCTCTAGCAATTTCTTATTGCTGTAGGTTTCCTTAAGCCCCTGTCTACATTTATAAGGCAACTAATTATATAAATATATCAGTTTTCATTTGCTCATTAATTTAACCAAATGGATTTCTTCTTTTTCTTTTATTTTGGTGCTAGAAAAAAAGCAAGGATCTTCAGCATGCTAAGGAAGCGTCTACTACTGTGTCTGACACCTAGCCCACCCACACCCCCAACCCCGTCTGCAAACACACATCTGTGGTCTTGGCTGTCACTGGAGATATGTTGATGTTCCAGGTCCATGCCGCCCCAGGGACAATCTTGAGGTCCTTATTCCATGCTACCTCTGGCTGCTATGGGCAAAGAAGCTTCTTTTATAATGGTATTAATGACTGCAGACTCATAATTGAGAATGAGAGATAATAGAAGGCTTCTGTGACAATCTCCCTCACGCTCCCCCACCCCTCAAAAAAGAAGCAGTGTAGACAGGAAGACATTGAAGAGATATCTTAAAAATTGTGATAAAGATGCTGAAGTGTAGCTCTTCACAGCTGATGGCTTCTGACAGAAGGATGAGGAAGGACTAAGTTATCTTTAAGAGGCTGGCCACTAGGAGTTTAACCATGCTCCAAAGAGCATATGGGCAACACAAATCTGACTTGGTGTATTTTTTATTTTTTTTTTTTCTTTTTGGAGGAAGGCACAAGGGTGAGAGGGGGGACCTAGGAAGACAGGGAAGGGAGTATGAGGGGTTACACTGTAGAAAATTCCCAAATAATCAATACAAATATTATGTTGGGAAAAAGTTGTTTTTAACATCTTTCAAGCACTGTGCTAGGTACTAAAGAAGTAAAAAAAAATAACAAAAATTAAACTCCCAGCTAGAAATATGCTCGTAATTCCACCATTCGAGAAGTAGAAGGGATCTGTATGAGTTCAAAGCCAGCCTGGTCTACACAAGTTTTAGGCAGACCAAGGCTACACAATGAGACCATGTCTCAGAAGAAACAAACAAAAAAATTTAAATCCTAAGTCAAAATGCACATAACACTATTGAGTTTAAGAATCTTCTGGAACTGGAGAGATGGCTCAGTGGTTCAGAGTACTGCTCTTCCAGAGATCCTGAGTTCAATCCCCAGCAACCACATGGTGGCTTATAACCATCGATAATGTGATATCTGATGCCCTCATCTGGCATGTAGGTGTACATGCAGATAGAACACTCATATACATGAAATAAATCTTTTTTTTTTAAAAAAAAAGAATCTTCTTCTCCACTTATAAAAAAGTAACGATTTTTTTAATTGATTTACTTTATTGTATATTTATAGATACTTTGCCTGCATACATGTCTGTGCATCACATGCAGTTTTCACAGAGACCAGAAGAGGGCATCAGTTCCTGTGAATCAGAGTTACAAACAGTGTCAGCAGCCAGGTGGGTCCTCTGGAGGAGCCACAAGCTTTCTCGACCACTGCGCCATCTCTCCAACCACACAAGCAGATCTTGATCCCTGGTAGTAAATGAAGCAGTGCTGAGAACCTCAATTGTACACATTCATCTAAATAATTACTGGAAAGCCACCGAGTCTACAGCATTTTTTTGACAGCAGCTTAATCGAGGCTAATATAAAGAGATGCTGGCTGTGCCTTTCTTTCATCATCAGAACTAGGAAACTAATTTTTTAGCCATTGAATTGATTTCATAATTCATAACCCAGTTGTCCTTTTTTTTATGGAAATTCACAATTCAATAAGAGTAGCAAGCTTTAGGGGGGAAACTGATTTTTAAGGCAATGAATGATGGCTATCAGAACAGAAAGGGATCTTGATAGTGGTCTCTCTACTACTGCTTACTGTATGTTTCCAAGCCCAGCACAGGTGTCTCTAAAACACAGGCAAACCAGGAGTCCTATGCAACTCTTCACAACAGCTCGGGTGTCTTACTTGGGGATTTCTACTGCTGTGAAGAGACTCTGTGACCACAGCTGCTCTTATTAGGAAAACATTTCACTGGAGCTGGCTTACACTTCAAAGTTTTAGTTCATTGTCATCATGGCAGAAAGCATAGCAGCATGCAGGTAGGCATGGTACTAGAGAAGGAGCTGAGAATTCTACATCTGAATTGGCAGGCAACAGGAAGACAGAATAACACCAGGCCTGTCAAGAGCTTCAAAACCTCAAACCCACCCACTGTGACACACTTCCTCCAACAAGACCACACCTCCTAATAGTGCCATTCCCTATGAGCCTATGGGGGACATTTTCATTCAAACCACTATGTTCCACTCCCTGACCCCCATAGGCTTGTAGCCATAGCATAATGCAAAATAACATTTGGTCCCTGCAAACTCCTCTGAATGATAGGAGGGAGAGAAAACTGCAGTCAGGATGTAAAGTAATTAATTAATTAATAAAAAAGAAGACAAAAAAGCATTTAGTCCCACTTCAAAAGTCCCCATAGTCTAACAGTCTAAACCCCATTTAAAAGACCAAAGTCCAAAGTCTCTTCTGAGATTTGTGGTAATCTCTTAACTGTAATCCCCTCTATAATCAAAATCAAAAAGCAGATCACAGTTCCTACCTACAGTGGCACAGAATATACATTATCATTCCAAAGGGGAGGAAATGGAGCACAGTAAGACTGGACCAAAGCAAGACTGAAAACCAGCTGGGCAAACTCCAAACTCCGCATCTGCCTGTCTGATGTCAAGAATTCTTCAGATCTCCAACTCCTTTCAGCTTTGTTTATTTCCATACTCTCTCTCTCTCTCTCTCCTCTCTCTCTCTCTCTCTCTTCTTCTTCTTCTTCTTCTTCTTCTTCTTCTCTCTCTCTTCCTTTCTCCCCCTCCCCCCCCTCTCTCTTTCTCTCTGGCTGGTTCCACTCCCTATTAGCAGCTGTATTGGCTGGTTTTGTGTCAATTTGACACAAGCTGGAGTTATCACAGAGAAAGGAGCCTCCCTTGAGGAAATGCTTCCATGAGATCCAGCTGTAAGGCATTTTCTCACTTAGTGATCAAGTGCAGAGGCCCCTTGTGGGCTGGTAGTCTTGGGTTCTATAAGAAAGCAAACTGAGCAATGTTGGGAGTCATAATGGGAAAAGCTAATAATTAGCAGGAGATCATCCTGAAATGCTTGCCTCGGATTATAATCTGCGACAAGTGCGCCCCATCAGCAAGGCTATGGCTGGACATTTTTTAGGAAAAACCCCTGCTATTAATATGCTTTTCCTATTATTATTATTATTAAACATATGTAACAATCACTAGCAATAGCACACCCCTTTGGAGCAGATCTCTGCAGACCCACGAAGATGTACTGTCTCGTAGTGATGCTATATAGACAAATAGATGACTTCTTAAGTCTTAATGATGATCCTATAAGAATTCCTAAAATTATATCAATGATTATTTAGCTCTTTCATAGTGGGACTGGTATTAAGTCCCTTTCTGACAATCAATACTGCTATGAGAACTCTGCCAGTCTCCCAAGTGTCATCGGTTAACAGCTCTTAGATAGTAACCAGTCTTCTCCTGCTCAGAGCACATTCCAATGTGGTTGTAAAACAATTAACCAAGGGTCACTAAAAGGGAACTCACGATTTATTATAGGTGCTAGGACAGAAGAGAAAATATTGCTTGGGTTTATCTATACAAAACTTCACTAATTTCTTAAGTTGTAGTTTTAAACCTTCAATGAACCTGTGGAGCTAAAAAGGTGATGGATATTTAGTCAGATAATTACTCCTAATGGATATGCATGTAAACATTTTCTGTTGTAAACTTCTATTTCAATTTTGATGTGAACTTGTGATGAACTTTGTAACATGTGATCATGTACTCTGAATGATGTATAAGACAAAGGGACTTTCGTTAGCAGCTCGCTTTTTCCTCTTCTCCTCTCTACTCTTCTCTCTGCTCCTCTCTTCTCTCCCTCTTCTTCTTCCCTGCTTAGAATCTCTCCATTTAGGACCTTTCCACTTTTTCTCTTAGATAGCTTTCATAGGAAACTTTTCACACTTAGTAATAAACTGTGATAACTTCTTTAAGTGTCTTTTTCTTCTGCAACCTCAAACTAACAGACCTAAGTTAGAGGCCGGCAGCGCCTGCAGAGAGTCCAAAGGTCATTTGCCTAATCCTCTGCTGTCCCTGGCTGAGGTGTTAAGTGCAGTTTCTGGAGGATACCAGAGGGGGGCCAGCTACAGTAGCCTAACCCTAGGACTTACCCCCTGCCTACACTCTTCCCATCCCCCTGGGCTGCCTCAAGAAGAACCGACCGAAGAGAAGAAAGAAGATCACCTTCTCCTCCCACCGTGCTGGGCCAGGCTCCCAGTAGAGCAAGCCAGGGAAAGCAAGCCAGTAATAACATCCCTCCATGGCCTCTGCATCAGCTCCTGCTTCCTGACCTGCTTGAGTTCAGTCCTGACTTCCTTTGGTGATGAACAGCAATGTGGAAGTGTAAGCTGAATAAACCCTTTCCTCCCCAACTTGCTTCTTGGTCATGATGTTTGTGCAGGAATAGAAACTCTGATTAAGACAGTAGCTTTCCTCAGCAGGCATCCCATGGCTCTGGCATCTCCAATATCTTGCGGTCTCCAAGCCAAGTCAGACTTCACCTTCACAGCTTCACAAATGTCTTCTCTAGGCCTCCATGCAGGGACACCCTTGCCACATATCTGGATTCTGCAGCTTTCCTTAGTCAAGGAGATTCCACACCCCTTTCTTGCAGCTTTGACTTTAAAACCAGAACCACATGGCCAAAGCTACCAAGTTCTGCTGCTTGCTGGAACTGAGACATGTCCCCCTTGTTCAAACACATCACCAGTTTTCTATTTCGATAGTCTTATTTACTGTCTGACTGACCTTGAACTCAGTCTGTAGACCAAGCTGGCCTCAAACTCAGAGATCTACCTGTCTCCATCTTCCCAGAGCTAGAATTAGCCACTGCGATGAACTAATGTGTGATGGAGAGATAGGAAAGATGGAGAATGGAGCAGTGTGTGGGCTGTGGAGAGAGGAGGAACAGGAAAGACATGACAGCATGAGAGGCGTGAGAGGGATGAGGTCAGCAGTGAACAAGTTGTTGACTGGTGGGGTCGCGGGGTGCTGTGTAACACCCTGGAGCTTTCAAAGATGCAGAATCAGTGCCCTAGAATCCTCTCAGCCACAGGATCTCCCTGGCTCTGGGCAATGACAGAGGCTGAGATGAAGAATGTTTCCCTTTCTGGACTGGACTTCCTTGAAAGGCCACTGTGGTACATGATGCCACTGAGGGCCACATGTGGGTCAGTGGTCCTGATGCAGCTGAGACCCTGGTTGATGTCCATGGTCCATATTACCTCCTAACACCATGTAGATGTCCATAGTTTATGCCACAGCCTGAAGCCATGTTGATGCCCATGGGCCAGGCTGTCACAGGGAGCCATGTTGATGTGAGTGGCCTATACTGCCACCTGAGGTCCTGATGATGTCTGGGTATGTGCTGTAACCGAGGGCTATGTCTGGGTCTGAAGTCCTACTGCAGCCAGAGTCTGTGTTGATGCCCATGGCCTGTGTTGCCATTAAGGGCCATATGAATGTCTGTGGTCTGTGCTACCTCTGGAGGCCATGTTGATATGAGTGTCATGCACTACCACCCAAGGCCATCATGATGTCCAGGTTCACATTGCAGCCGAGGACCATGACTGGGTGTTGATGTCTCTGGTCTGTGTTACCACTGAAGGCCATGTGGATGTCGAAGGTCTGTGCTATAGCCTGAAGCCATGTTAATGTTTATGAGGCTGTTATGTATGGGGGTGGGGTAATTGATGTGAGTGGCCTGTGCTGCCACCTGAAGCCCTGAGGCCATGTTGATGTCTGTGATCTGGGCTCTCTCCAAGGGCCTTGTTGAGGTCTATGGTCCTATTGCAGTTGGGAGTTATGTTTGTGCTCTGTGTTGTGGCCACAAACCATGTTGAAGCCCCCAACCCCAAAAAAGTAACAGCATAAAAAGGAAGTCATCAAAGGAACTCTTTAAAATATATGGTAAGGATGCTGAAGTGTGACTCTCCATAACTGATGGCTTTTGCTGGGGGTGCAGGTGGGGACGACTCACTTTTCTTTAGGGGGTTGGCCGCTGGGAGTTTTTCCATGCTCCATGAGTATATGGGCAACACAAATTGGACTTTTGGGGAGCCACAAGGTGAGAGGGAGGGTGGACAAGAAGGACCAAGAAGTAGGTGTGATAGGGTATATGATGTCATATGTCCAAAGAATCAACAAAAATATTATTTTAAGAAAAAAATTTTAAAGTGTACATAACCCCCAGACCTAAGATTATCTTTAATTCTTTTTCATTTTCCTTTAATTCCTTTTCACAAGTTGGAAGCTTGGCTTAGTGGGGTCTTCCCCTAAGGTCACCACTCCCTTTATTCCACTTAGCACCAGGCTTTTCTTTAATCTGTTTGCACTTCCTGCTGCCCCTTTCTCCACCAGCTATTTTGTATTTTTCTTTGTTCAGCTTGCTCCTCTCATTATAGACCTCCATAAGGCTGGCTACTAATAACCATACCCACAGTTGATAGTAGGATGTTTTGAAATCTCCCATGCTAAAGCTGTTAATCTAAAACTCTTCAGTTTAGCCTCAGGCAGATTTGGGTGGCAGGGGACAAAGACAGAAAGCAGCCACATTTTTTACCAAAATATTACAAGAACAGTCTCTAGGCCACAAATAATACTCTCCTCTGAAGTCCCTTGAGCCAGGCCCTCACAGTTCAAATCACCTCAGAACCACTGTCTTCCATGCTCCTACTATTATGGCCTATTAAACCCCACTTAAAGCAAGCATTCCACTGATTTTCTAATCCAAGGTCCAAAGTCCACATTCCTCCAACAAAGACTTCTCGGGCCTATGACAGCAACCCCAGTTCCTGGTACCAACTTCTGTCTTAGTTAAGGTTTCATTGCTGTAAAGAGACACCATGACCACAGCAACTCTTAATTTAAAACACAACACACACACACACACACACACACACACACCACGTAATTGGGACTGGCTTACAAGTCAGTGGTTTAGTCTGATGTCATCATGGCAGGAAGCATGCTGGCATGTAATAGAACTCAGTGCTGGAGAAGGATCTGAGAGCTCTACAGCTGGATCAACAGGCAACAGGAAAGAGAAAACACTGGGCCTGTCTTGACCTTCTGTAACCTCAAAACCCAACCCCTGTGACACACTTCCTCCACAAGGTCATACCTACTCCAAAAGGCCACACCTCCTAGTAGTCCCATTTCCTATGAGCCTACAAGGGCCATTTTGATTCAAACCACCACACCTGTGCAGCCCTTCACTACCAGCCCGCAGCTTAGAAACAGATTTCTTTTGATTTATGTCTTGTGACTCCAAGTGACACCTTATTTATGGTAATAAACAGTTTTTAAATGATTGGCTCTTCAGGCACAAGAATGAATGAATTCTGAACTTGAAGGCCGATATTGCTTTCCACTCCATCTACATGACTTTGAAAGATGGCAATGGTGGTAGATGTTACAGCTTCATTCAAATGCCGGCCAGACAGAGCCATCTGTGCCTCGATTGCTTCCCAAGTTCCTTAATGGAGTCCGAGAGAAAAGAGACAGAATGTTTAAAACCTCCTGCCACTCACAGGCCAAAGATAGGATCTAGATTATAGGCCCCAGACAGTTGCTCAGGGAACTTAAATTAGTGAGTTAGAAATCATATACCTGAAAGAAAAGGGTCAGTAAAGGCTACTATAATGGTGATTTAAAGAAACTGTCTCTCTCTGAGGAGAAAGCTTTTAGTGGCTTCTTGCGTTTATTCACATGTGCCTTTAAAAGCAGAAGTAAAGAAAAAAAATCAATACTCCTAAGTCATATTTTCAGAGCAAAAATACAAACTGTCAAAATACATGAGAGAAGATTACAAGTAACACAACATAGGCAACAAATTTGCTAGACTTCATGTGATCAAGTTTTTAGTAAACTTATCTTTTCCATACTTCCTCCCCGCTTATAAAGAAAAGTTAGTCAGTGGATTATAAAATTAAATTAGAGAGCTTAGGAGGAATGAAAGCCAATGAGGTTTCACTCGTATTTAAAACAATGATGGGACCAGCAAGATGGCTCAGCAGGCTGTCATCAAGCCTGAGTACCAATTCAATTCCCCACCTCCGTAGTGGAAGAGGAAAACTGACTCCTGGATAGGAGTCTTCTGACTTGCATATATATGTTGTGATATGAAAATGTACACATATGTACATACACTAAATAAATGTAATAATGTTTGTAATTAACATTTCACACTTCAATTAAATTTTACCTTGAAATGTAGCATATGTCCACACCTTTCCCCAGGCTCCAGGAACGTGGACGACGGCCCAGTAAAGCTTGCTGGGCCAGAGATAAGGGAGGACATTGCATAGCCCTGTCTTCTGGACAGAGCAGGGCTAATATTCTCATGAGTTCATGGAAGCTACGGTTGCCTGCACAGAATCAAGCCACTCCCCATTTCTACACAGATTGGAGAGGGGGTTGGTGTCTCAGGAGGCCTCACCCCTAGCTGAGAGCTATCTGGGCGGTTGGCAATGGACGGCTGTTGGGGCAGATAGAGTCCGATTTTCTTTAGGAGTGTGGCCTCTGGTAGAGTGACCACAGTCCAGCGGATAGCTTTGCATCCATGCACATCTGAGTAGCACCAGTTTTTGACTCAGTGGGTTATTAACCCTAACAATCCATATGCATAGGAAACCCACTCAATGAAACTAAAGCAAAGAATTTCACAAACCTAGAGAAAGATATGGACATACAAGCATTGTGGCCACTTAGACACAACCAAAAGAGAATCAATTCATGTCACATTACAGTGACATGACACACTCCAGGCTAAGACTGTACAACAACAACAATTGTAAAAGCTACAAGAGACCTTGCCCCTAGAAGCATTGCGGGTGTGACTGCCGTGTCACAGGTGCATCAGTAGGTGACAGAGAGGAGAGAGGTCATGTCTACTCTCAGTCTTCTGACCTGTAAACATCTGAATGATGAGTAGCCTAACACTCCCTGAAAAGATGAGACCACCACCAGTTGAGGCACACGACGTTGGGCGTACCATGCTCAAGATGACCCCTGTCCGGAGTCATATGTGGAGCATAGCACTCCTGAGACCACTCCTGGGAGAGAAACAGAAGGATGTGAGCACAGTGAAGAGAGCAGAACTGTAGACTCGTGGGTACTGAGGAACAGCCTGATGTGAATAGCCTGTTATGCCACCTGGAACCACAGAGGGGCCATGGCCTGTGCTGCCACTGAGACCTTAATCTGGGTCTGTGGCGCTGCAACAGTAGGGCCTATTACCATCAAAGGCCAGGCAGACATCCCTGGTCTGAGCTCCCACCCGAGACATGTGATCTGAGGCGTGCAGAATGTCCCACTCCTCACCTGGGCGTCTTGAAAGAGCTGGCCCTGGTGATATGAGAATAGGAGAGCTGTCCCTGCCCCTCACCTGCTGTAGCACTCCAGAGGACAGGCCCTGCACCTCATCTTGGGCAGCACAGTAGAACTGACCCTGGTTGGGGTGGGGGTTGGGGGACAGTACGCTGGCCCCAAGGATGTGAGCTTGGGAGAGCTGGCCCTCCAACTTGTCTGCCATGGGATGAAATGGGTAGGGGAGAGATGTCTCCTTGCCCCTTGCCACCAATGGCAGGCACAGTAGAGATATGGGGATGCAGATGAGTCGGCCTAGAAGGCGTGAGTGTGGGAGATGGATTGAACCTCTTGTCTGTTGGGTGGTGGCACAGAGGAGAAGAAGACACCCTGCTCCTCTCCCTTGTCCCTCACT
The DNA here is from genome assembly GCA_021653895.1 of Mastomys natalensis. Lineage (NCBI taxonomy): Eukaryota > Metazoa > Chordata > Mammalia > Rodentia > Muridae > Mastomys > Mastomys natalensis. The sequence continues at coordinate 182,808 of JAJTUV010001988.1, forward strand.
ATCTATGACAGGCAGGAGAGCTGGCCCCAGGGTCATGATAGTGGGAGAGCTGGCCATGTCCCTCACTGGCTGCACTCCAGAAAGCTGGTCCTGCAGAATAAGCCAGACTCAGAAAGACAACTATTGTATGTGTTCTTACATTGAGAAATCATTTCTTAAACATAAATAAGACTTAAACGCAGAAGAGAGCTATTTAGGCAGAGGAGATGGGTAGGAATGGAGGGCAGACGATACCAAAAGCAAGGTGATTAAGAAGAAAGCACATGATACACATGTACAAGAATGTCACAGTAAGCTTCTGTTTCAACATGGCAGCCAAGCCAAAAGCTTGAAGTGGTTGTCATTATGACAAAATTGAAGGCTGTAGTTTTTATTTAATTGTAACTTTCTTTTCTAATATTGGAAGAAATGGTTTAAATACGATCTTTCTTTAACTGGGAAGGCAAGATTCACAAACGTGAAGAGAAAGTCCTGTCCACTTCTCTCTGTGTTTCCCAGGCGCCCGTTCCTCTCCTCGTAGGTACTGACCCACTGAGGAGTGGGATCTCACACTAAGGCACACAGCTGGGGTCAGCCGGCACCTGCCCTTTCTCCTCCTATCTCTTGGATCCCGCCAGTCAGAAATGCTCTCATATCTCCTCAAGGGGCTTTCACTGTATCCGCTTTTAGAAGCTATCTACATAATGCAGTGTTCTGTCCTGCCGAGTGTCCCCTTCCTGCACTGGGATCATATGGCCTCCGCTCTGCTCAGGAGCGGACGTGGGAGCGACTACAGCACAAGACCATGGGAAAGCTGTAAAATTAAATGGACATTCTCAAGGGCCCCATTGTTCTTGAAAAGCTTTATTTGGTTACTTGTAGTTTTAAAACTTGATAATGGTCACGAGTTGTTGTCCTCCGAAGCCTTCCTTCGCAGTAACTACATTGGAGAATATATGCTACAAGTAAAATAAAAATAAAAGCAAAATCTCCTCCTAAAAAAAAAAAAAGTCACAGAAAGAAAAGAAAAGGAAAGAAGAAAAATGAGATTAAACTTGTGTGGAAATCCGAACGTCAATGACTGGTCGCAGCAGTAAAACACGAGCCCGCGCTTGGAATGTATCGGCGATGCTTGAAAGTGATCTATTAGCCTTTTACTAATGCACTTTTAAAAGTTGCTTCATTCTATTCGAATCTACTCTGCCTTTTTACATTAGTAATAACTTTTGGCCTCTTGTAATATGCTGAACAGCACGATTTTTATATTTGCTAGGAAAGTTACAGATTGCTAAGCCTCTTTACAAAGTTGCGAGACACTGTCTGCAAATGGAAGCAGGAGGTCGGTTATGGCGTGGTTACTGTTCTACCTCGTTCCTGCTGCCACACATGCTCACCTGTCCAGCTCAGACCGTGCACAGTGGTTAGGTAAGCTCCCGGGTCCGATATTTTAACAGAAGAAAAAAAGAGGATAATTGTTTTCTAAACACTTACTATATTTTTATTACAAAAGTCACATTCATAGATTCATTTAAAAAACAAAGACAAGCACTCCAGCCCGTTGCCTACGAATAGTTCTAGTGTTTTATCAGGCGCATACTCACATCTTTTCTTGTGCAATGATTTATGGGTTATGTACTAATGAAGTCAGGTTATAGCAAGGGCTTTTATAAGGAGCTATTTCTAGCTCACATGTGCCCAGTGTTTCCACACGGCTAGTTCTACAATGCAATTGTTAACAGCTAGAGACTAGGCTAGGGCTGGAATGTGATTTATTTCAAATCTTCTATTATCGAACATTTGGATAATTTGTCATTGTTAAGCATTCATCTTAAGATATATAAACCTTTGACTTCAGGAATGTATTTTGACACATTACTGTCCAAAAATAATTTAAACCTTTGTTCTTAATATTTGGGAATATAAGATACTTTTGGGAAGCCGAGAGATTTTGTGCCTCTTCTCATTAAGAGAGAAAAGGGAGAAGGAAAAGGGAGAGAGAGAAGAGTGGAAGGAGGAATGGATGGAGGGACAGAGGGAGAAGAGAGCGAGAGAGGGAGGAAGGGAGGGAAGGAAGGGGAGAGAGAGAGGGAGAGAGGAAGGGAGGGAAGGAGGTAAGGGAGGGAGAGAGAGGGGGAGGGGGAGAGAGAGAGAAATAGACCTAAAACTTTCACACTTCTGCAAAATGAACCCTAGTTGAGAATTCAATGTCAATTTGCCCTCACCAACAATATCAAAGTCACACCTTTACCTTGTTCTGAGTCTTTTAGCTGATTGCTAGCTATAAAAATTACAATTTTAAGACCAGCGAGATAGCTCAGCAAGTAAGGCCTCTGTGCAAGGCTGACAACCTGAGTTCTGGGTGGAAGGAGAGAACCAGCTCCACACAGTTGTCCTCTGGCCTTCATGTGTACACCATGGTACACACACACACACACACACACACACACACACACAAAGCAGCAGCAGTACCACCACACCACCACACCACCACCAGCAACAACAAATTAACTCGTTAAAGATAACCTCAGAGGCACCAAAATGTGTCAGCGTCACATGACAGAGTGAAACTGCCTGTGTCTCCCATCGGTCTGTAGCCTGTGGTTACTGGCTATGTGTAACCTCTCAGTTGTACCTGTCTGATGTCTAAGTGACTCTATGAATCTGTCAGCCTGTGTTCATCCCTGTTGATGTCCGTAACAAAGGGCTTTGCTCTGTATTTATTACACGGCACAGAAAGCATACCATGGGAAACGGATGAGAGCTTGCAAGGCATCTTTAACAGAGTTTATAAGGGAAGAACTTTACTGACCCAAACCAAAGCAGAGTAGCTAACATGTTGTCAAGCTATGTCCAGATGTTTTTTTACAACATTCACTGTGGCTGCTTATTTTATAAGGTTGCTTCTAACCTGTTAGCTGCTCTCAGCAAACGATTACCACACACAACACACACACACACACACACACAGAGAGAGAGAGAGAGAAGAGAGAGAGAGAGAGAGAGAGAGAGAGAGAGAGCTTTAGGTCAGAGCATGAATGAGAAAACTTAAACTTAAAGCTATGCATTTAGCTTAGGTTGTAAAAGCTGATTACATGGGAAATCCAAGGCAAGTAAGGAAGGTTACAGTGTTCTCCTAAAGGCAGGTTAAAGTTAACCAGGCTGAGTACACAGTAGGACAGCACATTAAGTACACAGTCTCCTCCTCCTCCTTATCATCATCATCATCATCCTCTCTCTCTCTCTCTCTCTCTCTCTTCTCTCTCTCTCTCGTCTCCTCTCTCTCTCTGTGTGTGTGTGTTTGTGTGTGTGTGTGTGTGTGTGTGGCTATGGGCACGTGGGTGTAGGTGTCCACACAGTTCAGAAGAAGATGGCAGTCCAGTCTCTTCACTGCTGAGCGGGTTCTCCAGCCCAGTCCCTTGAGTGAGCTCAAGCATATCGTTAACTTTGTTGTGAGTCAGAAAAAGTTCAGCCTTCTGTGAGTCAAGAGATATTTTCATAACATTGTATAACCACAATAAAATATTTTAATGTGAAAATGTTTTTGAAGTATCGCTTTTTTCTCCGTTTGGATTTTTTTTATTGCTAATGAGACTTGAACACTTTTTCCTAGACTTGACATGCCATATTTTTGTACTTTGCTTATTCAAAGAGTTTACATAATTATTAATATTTTTAAGATTTTATAATAATTGTGGTGGTTTGAATATGTTTAACCCAAGGAGTGGCACTATTAGGAGGTATGGCCTCGTTGGAGCAAGTGTGTCACTGTGGGGATAAGTCAGTCTTCTATTGTTTGCATTCTGAACAAGATGTCGAGCTCTCAGCTCCTCCAGCGCCTGCCTGGATGCTGCCATGCTTCCTGCCTTGATGATAATGGACTGAGCCTCTTAACTTGTAAGTCAACCCCAGTAAAATGTTCCTTATAAGAGCTGCCTTAAATATGGTATCTCTTTACAGCAATGGAAACCCTAACAAGACAACAATAAATTAAAATTTTATTGTAAAGAACTTGTGAATAAAAATCATCAGACATTGAAATTAGCCAGACCCAAAGTCTACCCATCTCAATGAGCATCTGTAGAGATTCTACACTTCCACCCTCAATTTAATTCTCACCCACTTATCCACCCCAAGGAAAAAAATCCGTAACAGGTATAACTAGAATACTTGGCTTTATATCTTCTTTCAGAATTCACATTTCTATCGCCTGCATTCTGCTTTCTTCTCGCCTAATATTAACATTTCTTGTTTTCCTTTCCACATGCCAAACTATCCCCATGTGCATGTATGTTTACACACATACATGTAAATATCATAGAGTATTAGCCACATAGGAGGGAGAGCATGTGGTTTTTCCTTTCTGAGATGGTGTGGCCTTGATTAATATTATACATCCTAAGTCCATCCATTTTCCTGTAGACTTTGTGGCTTTCGTTTTTCTTCAGAGCTGAATAGTATTCCATTCCACCTACACACTACACTTCAGTATCTATCCACTCCTCTGTTGATGGACATCTAGCTTGATTCTATTTCTTGCTATAGTGAATAAAGGAGTAATGAACAGGTGACGGCAAATATCTCTATGGAGTTCTCTGGGTGTACGTCCAGGAGCAAAGCATGGACCACGTGGTAGTTCTATTTTTAATTTGTCTATTTGTTTGTTTGAGCAAGATCTCAGGATGTAACTTTGGCTGTCCTGGAGCTCACTGTTTAGACCAGGCAGGCTTCAAACTCACAAGATCCTTCTGTGTGGGGATTAAACGGGTGTGTCACTACACCCTGACTACTTTTAGTATTTTGAGGAACCTTCAAACTGGTTTCCACAATGACAGTATTAATTTGCACTCCCACCAGCAGTAAGGGTTCCTCCTTCTCCGTGGCCTCGACAGCATTTGTTGTTAGACTTCTAGATATAGCCATTCTGACCGGGGTGAAATAGTATCTTAGTAGTTTTAATTTGCATTTCCCTAAAGGCTAGGGATACAAAACACTTTTTTAAAATATTTATTGGTGTCTCATATTTAAAATTATTTATCTATCCAATTCATTAGCCCATTTGTTGATTAGCAATTTTATATCTTGGCTTTTGATTTCTGCAATTCGTTGTAAGTTCTAAACATTTGCTCCTTGTCTGAAGTGCAGATGGTAAAGATTGTCTCCCCCGGCCCCACCCCAGCTGCCCCTGCAGCCGCCCCACTCCACCTCGCCCCACCGTGGGCTGTCTGTGTGCCCTGCTGACGGTTCCTTTCCTGTGAAGAAACTTTGATTTTTGTTTAGTCACATCTGTTGATAATTATAATTTTAGTATTTAATAAACATCAACACATCATTACAAGATCAGATGGTAAAATGAAAGTCACTTCCTCTGTGTTCCCTAGGCTAACGGCTTTAAAGGGAGAAAAAGTTCAATATGTCATACCTACGTTTGTCCACTAGAGAGCAGCATCCGCTCACTACTCTAGTTTTTCTCACTATTTTCATTTGAATCTCTCTAAAATATACTTGAAACGAATATGTTTTTTAAAAATTAGGTATGCCACACATATTAGTACATTAAAACATTATAATTATACGTTTAATTTCTTTCAACACAGGAAAATACAAAATTGGATCTACAGCGGTATATTTATAATCAGTACTTCAAATGAGAACTGTGCCTTTATTAGTATTCATTATGCTCTTAATCTACTCAGATCATCACTATTTGTAGAATGATGTTTACAGAACAGTTTTTAATGAAAGCACTGGACTCCTGCAATCAGACTAACCCTTGAGTCCAAGCATTTTGTTCCGTTGGCTGGTGAGTTATAGAAGGCAGGGTTGGCCGCTTTAGTGCTTGGCCAAGTACCTGGGCCAAGAACAGAGACAGGAACACTGCAACGAAGAATAAGGGCACCAACTATAGTTAATGGTGATGCACTAAACACTTGGCTATCACTAAGAAAATAGGTTTTAAATGTTCTTACCACAATAAGACTGAAGGATAATGACTATATTTAGTAACTCAATGCATTCATTTTACAATGTGTGTGTATGCATGTGTATACACATGAATATATGTTTGTGTGTATATGAGTGTGTATATACATATATATGTGTTTGTGTGTGTGAGTGTGTATATACATATATATGTTTTGTGTGTGTGTGTATATACATATATATGTTTTGTGTGTGTGTGTATATACATATATATGTGTTTGTGTGTGTGAGTGTATATACATGGACATATGTTTGTGTCTATGAGTCTGTGTATACATGTATATATATTTACATGTGTGTATATAAGTGTGCTTATACATGTATATGTGTTTGTGTGTATATGTTTAAAAATACCATGCTGTACAACAAAATATACATAGGTAATTTTTGAAAGATTAAATAAGAAGAAAAAAGGATAAACTCCCATCAAGGCCTTCCTTTATCAAACATGTTCACCTGCATTACATATTAATATCTAAAGCACCTTTGCTAATTTCACAAGTATATTATTAATTTGGCTTTGTATATCTTTATTAATTAAGCAAGAGGATAATAGTTTGATATCAAAGACAGAAAAAAGTTAAGAGACCCATATTACCCCCATGGTCCTTTATTATGTGTCCTATTAGAAAATGTGTTTTATAGTTGCTGTTGGTTGTGCTAATTCTCATCCATTGAGTTGAAATACTTAGCTGCCTGATTACCTGGGGTACTGAGTTCAATGTCCTACACTAAAAGATAAACCAGCTGGGGCTAGGGGGACAGGGCTGAGGCCACCATCTTTTTTTTTAACCAATATTTTTTTAATTGATTGTTTTATTTATTTACATTTCAAATGTTATCCCCCTTCCTGGTCTCCCCTCCCCAAACCCCCATCCCTTCCTTCCCCCTCCTTTGCCTCTAAGAGGGTGCTCCCCCACCCACCCACTCCCACCTCACCCCTCTAGTATCCCCTCCACTGGGCACTGAGTCTTCACAGAACCAAGCACCACCACCCCCACTGATACCAGATAAGGTAGTCCTCTGTTACGTATGTAGCAGGAGTCATGGACCAGCCCATGTATGCTCTTTGGTTGGTGATTTAATCCCTGGGAGCTCTGGGGTTACAGTTAGTTGATAATGTTGTTCTTCCTATGGGGTTGCAATCCCCTTCAGCTCCTTCAGTCCTTCCCTATCTCTTCCACTGAGGTCCCCCGGCTCAGCCCGATGGTTGGCTGTTAGTGTCTGCATCTGTATTGGTCAGGTGCGGCAGAGCCTCTCAGAAGACATCCATACTGGGCTACTGTCTACAAACAATTCATGGCCTCAGCAATAGTGTCGGGTTTGGTGTCTGTAGATGGATGAATCCCAAGGTGGGGCAGTCATTGGATGAGACCACCATCTTTCCCCAGCCATGACTCATTCTCTGGGTGATCTCCACTTTCAGTATGTCAGCCTAAAGAGAATCATGAAGAGCGCTGTTGGTACACTTCACCTCTCTTACCTTCTTTCCCCTACAGGGTGGCCTCTGACTCCATATTCCTTTGTGACTAAGACATCCTGACAGAACATTGCCGATATACCAAATCATGCAGATGCAACTGATTTCTTCAACCTGGTAAGAACTACCTTCCCTCCTTGAAAACTGTGACTTTCGCTTCAGGCATGAAGGAAAATGAAGGGGAATAAGGATCCCCTAGAAAAATAAAAATACATCTCTTCAGTGTCTTCCAGAATCTGAAGCCTTTAAATCTGTATTTTCAAAACATTATTAAGGAAGGACCCTTACTCGGTGTGCTGGTGAGCATGAATTCATACATAGTTTCGATATGTCTAAATCACATGGTGAAGGCGTCCTCCACTTAAAGGCCAGCCTTGTCCTCGAACTCATCCCATTAAGCCAGTTTCATCCAGCTTATTTTAGAAATGAACCTTGAAATGCAATTGCCAAATTGAGTAACGCTTTGGTGTGTCTCTATTTGTCTTTAATTTCTTTAGGAATTCAGCCAAATACTGAAGCAATTCTTGGCACAAATGCCCAAGAGAAGCTGATGAGCTATGAGCACGGGAGTGGCCCTTCCTGTATGTGACATTCCAGGAAACGTTTCTGCTTCTGTGCATTGATGAGCTAGCAGGGGAACCTGGATGCTGGTGCTAGCCCCTTTCTGAGGTCCAGGGAGAGGCCAGGTGACGAAATCTGCAGAACAATTACTACAAGCATTATTTTAAAGGTCATTTCTAAGAAGGATAAGTTCAATTCAGTCAAATTGATAAAATACCTATTAGAGTTTTGCTTCCAGCGAGTTCTTTTCAATAATACATAACAATCTCATTGTCTTTCATAGATAACCTAGATCCATATTCAATAAATCTCTGCTTTGGTACAAGTCCAGTTTTTCAAGGGAAAAGCAAAGAATTGCATAAATGACAAAATGTATTAAAAACTATAGCTAATGAAGAAATTCCTGGGACAGCAGATATATGAAAGTAAAATGTTCTCAATTATAAGATTTATCCAAGCTGAAAGTTTATGAAAATGAATGTTGTAATTGTTACCCAGGATGTAAAATGTTACTGAGAAAAAAGTCACAGCTTTTTAGGAACTGTAAACTTTTCAACATTTTATTTCAAAATAAAATTTCTATCGTAACAGGTATGAACACTCTCTATAAACTCCTGTGGCATTTTGCTAATAAACTTTTTAATACACTGAGTAAACTTTTGCATCCTCCTTTATCTGTACTCACTCGACAATACACACGCACACACACATACACACCGCACATGCACACACATATACATGCGCACACACCACATCACACACACATACACACGTGCACACACACACACACACAGTACTCACATACACCATATACACACAATAGACTATGAATTAAGCCAGGAACTATCTCTTAATCATTTTAAGGGTCCATAATTCTTACTACAGCATTTATGAACAACACTTGCCTAGTAAGTCCATCAAGCTGAAATTTTTTTAATACTTTAGAGTTTTAGCTAATGTTTTCGTAAGCAAAGCCTTAAAATGAGAACATTTCTAAGTAAAACATCCAAAGGACACTAGGATTTTAATAGTCCATTGGCATGAGGTGCAGATTCTGTTTTCTTTTTAATCAGTTCTATTATTGTATCTATGTTCTGCAGAAATTTTGCTGATATGTCTATAGAGTTTTAGATAGCCTGTTCAAACTGAAACTTTGTTGGCAAATGTATGGAAAGAGTGATGGTGTACTGGCTTTTGATTAAATTAGTATTGGAAGATCTTTATTGCCTTCTCATTTGGTTCCTGAAAAGGTTAAATTTTAATTCTGTCATCAGGTTTTACCAACTCCTCTTAGGACAATGTCCTTTAACTTACAAAGTTCTGGTTATCACACACACACCTCTCCCACGCCAGTATCAAGGGAAGACTCTAAATTAAAGATCTAGGGAAAGCCATGCATGGATGACATGAAGATAATGGACTCAGTTGGGATGAAGAAGAGTAAGCAGAAGAGAAAGGAAGAGAAAGAAGAGAGAAGGCGAAAGGAGGTGACGAAAGAACAAAGAACAGAAGTGAGGAAGTGATGAGGAGAAAGGGAAGGGAAGGGTAGCAAGGAAGCAGAGACCAAAAATGGCAGTGCACTCACCTGGGCGCTCTCCTTGATGTGTCAACCTGGGGCAACCCAGCCTTGTTCTTTGTAGCTGTCCTAAGTTCCAGGTTTACTTCTCAAAGTGAACACACACACACACACACACACAAATGAAACAGACCTGTCGACCTCATGCAAGTATAGATTCTGGCCCCGTGCAGTCCTTGTCGGGTCTGGCAGTGCCTCTTGTGGCCTCTCGCGTGGTGCCAGGGTTTGGACTGCGCTAGCTGGCACGCTAAGCTTACTTGTCTTTGGCGTTTCACAATCTTGGCACTATTGGTATTTTTGACCAGCTAATTCTCTGTGGAGAGGGCCCATCCTGTGTGCTCACAGATGTTTGAGAGCAACCCTGTCCCCTGCCCATCAATGCCAACAGCGTCTCCTCCCTTAATTGTGATAGTCAAAATGTTTCCTGGTACTGCTGAATTTTGCCTCAAAGGCAAAAATCACTCCACCAAAGTACTACTGAAAATAGAAGACATGCCTGTCCTTCAGGGACAGGCTACTGGATAAAAATATACTCGTCTTTGTACAAGCAGCCTCGTGCCACATGGCTTCTAACATCAGCTCTGTGCCAGGCTGACCCTCATCCAACCTCGGCCTTTTAGAAACACGGATAGAGAGAACATCAGTGGACGCGTCACTCGAACACCCCAGCTGAAACACTACCGAGCCAACTGCAGTCTGGCCTCCTTCCAGGAGGGCCTGCCATCCAAGAACCACCCCTTCCATTTGCCACAGGGCCAGCAGGATCTCAGAATAGTCTAGCTTCCAAAAGCAATACATTCCCTTGTACCTATTCTTAGACTTCAGGTACAAGTTAAATTAGTCAAGAAAAAAAAATTTTACTTTCTTCCTCTAAAATTCAAAAGGCAGGAAGGATACAACTTTCTTAGGTGCCAAGTTCCTTGTTTCTGTCAGAGAAAGAATGTGGCTGCCATATGGGGCAGTGCTGCCGGGTGGTTGGCTCTGGGCCAGATATTTTCCGGCGTTTCATCTCCTCTAACTCACAGAAGGGATATCAGGGTGCACCCCAGACTGCAACAGCAGCTAGGAAGCATTATGCAAACAGAAGCAGCAATACAAACCAGAAATAAAAAAATAAAAAAACAGTGAAGCAAGGTGTAGGGAACACACACTATCAAGGACAGCAGGTCAGGAGTCTGGATACTCAAGGGCCTCAAATACTGCTTGGTTTTCCTTCCATGTGGTCCGATAGAAAGGAGAACTTGATGCCTAAGGATTTTGGTGTGGGTGGCTCTCCGTTTTGATTGACAGAGTTGATTACATAAGCCCTTCTCACCGTGCCCACCCTTCCTTCCTGGTTGTAATCATATGTGCACTCACTATGCATAGATGGGAAATGGTAAATAGAGCATCTTCACAGAAAGTTCACCTAGAGATAGGGTTTGCATTACTGCATTTCACACCAAACTAGTTCAAGCCAGATTCCTCTACACACACGCACACACACACACACACACAGTGCCTGGTCATACTGGAGTATGATTGAACAGAAACTCTGAGTTTCATGATGGTTGAAGGAAAGAGAAATTGATCCTATCTTTCAAAATGGGGTTGCCTGAAGCTCAATGTAGGTGGGGGGACCTAGGCTGCAAACAGGTTGCTAGATGCTGCTGCTGAGGAAGAAGAAAAAGAAGAGGAGGAGGGAAGAGGAAGAGGAGGAGGAAGAAGAGAATAGAGAGGAAAGAGGAAAGGAGGAAAGAAGAAGAGGTAGGAAGAGAAAGAAAGAGAGAGGAAGAGGAGGAAGAAGAGGAAGTGGGGACAGTAGATGTGGTGTGTGGTGTGTGTGCGTGGTGTGGTGTGTGTAGTATAGGCAGGGAAGGATCACAAACGAAGTGTACGATTAGAAGAAGGATGTGTACATGGCCCAAACCAAGTGGAGTTCCAGGTTGTTCCCTTATGCTTGCTTGCCACAGAGGTACACACAGAACACTGCTTAAAACCTCATCCATCTGCACTGGATCTCTGGTTCAGGCTTCTCACTTTGGTCTCACCTTTGGTCTGCTCCTCTGAGTTCAAAGGACTTCAGCTCCAGCAGAGAAAGGCTGTGCCCTCTGTGTACCTCCATGTCAGGAACATGATGTCTACTTATGCTTAAACATCCTACATGATCCTTGCTAGGAAAAGCTGCTGTTTGACTTGTCCTTTCTAGATATAAAAGTTGGTGGGGAAAATCAAACTTATATCTTTAATATGTGAGTATTTTTTCAAATCAAAATTTTCTAAGCTGTAATTTAAAAGAAAGAAAGAAAGAAAAAGAAAGAAAGAAATGGTTTTTCATTTTAAGTATTTTTCTTTATTTTCTTTATTCACTGTGTTGCTCAATTTTATTTGAGGGATTCAACTGAGTATTTACTTGGCTCTGCTAAGTTATCTACCGTGTAGAAGACAAACCAGCTTGTGTCTCCTCTTAGAGAAGCTATTTAGTTAAGACATGTGAAACAACTAACAATACGCATGGCACCCAGACTCTCTGACTTGAGAGAAAAGCCCAACCTAATACTTGTGACTGAGCGACTGGGGTCTAAATTCCAGTGTGATGACCTTGCAGCATCTTAACCACTGGCCTTCACTCAGCCCCGTTTGCACTATTTTAACTGATCATGGTAAGCCTCTTGGGTCTGGGCTTCCTCATATCTTCTTGCTGTCTAGACATAGAATCAATGAACTAACTCATGATCATGATGTCATTTTAAAAATTTGTAATCTGACCCACCCACAAAGCTTTCAACCCAAAATGTGTCCTGTCTACAAAATGTGCAGGGACAAAGATGGAGCACAGATAAAGGGAATGGACAACTAATGACTGGCCCAGATTGAGACCCAACCCATGGACAAGAACCAATCCCTGACACTATTAATGATATCTGTAATGCTTGCAGACAGGAGCCTAGTATAATTGTTCTCTGAGAGACTCGACTCGACAACTGACTGAAACAGATGCAGCGACTCACAGCCAAACATTAGGTGAAGCTTGGGAGTCTTGTGGAAGAGTCAGGGGAAGGACTGGGGGACCCAGAGAGGACAGGGACGCCACAGGAAGACCAACACAGTCAGCTAACCTGGACCCTTGGCGATTCTTAGAGACTGAACCACAAACCAAAGAGTGAGCATGACTGGACCTTGCCCCTCCTTCTCCACACATATACAGCAGAGCGGGTCCCCAACAACCGGAGCGGGGACTGTCCCAGAATTTGTTGTTGCCTCTGGATCCCGTTCCCTAACTTGGCCATCCTGTCTGACATCAGTGCGAGTAGAGGATGCGCCTAGTTCTGCAGTGACTGATGTGTGGGGGTGGGGATTGTGAGCGAAGTGTGATATGGGAGTTCCCATTCTCAGAGGAGGAGAGGGGGGTGGAACTAAGAGGAAGGGGGCTGATATTGGGATGTAAAGTGAATAAATAAATATATTTTAAAGAAAAATTGTAGTCTGATAAAAGTAGTAAAATAACATATTCTCTAGAGAAAGGATAGAACAGTAAACCTTCCTTGTTTCTATTTATAAAAAGAGCAAAAGATTTTCACAAATATCAAAAGTTCCAGAAGGGGCAGCATGAGGCTGTTGCACAGATGAGACAACGCTTCGGAACACTTCTTTTTAACCTCCAAAAATTCCAGAGGCCCAATCCACTACCAAAATAATACTCTAGAAATTGATCTAAAGAATCACTGCCAGGAACTTCTGTCCCTGAGAAACCTCCTCACGACGGCCACACAGCAGCGAGAAATGACTGTTAAGTCCTGGAGGTCGGCCTTGAAGGTCCTTAGCTTTCCATCTTTCTGTCGAAACAGGGCTAACACCGTCTGCATTGCACCATGGAGGACAAGGGCCAATTCCTAGACTAAACGCGTCTGCACGTAGAGGAGCCTAAGATTTCATCCAACCCACAATCATTTCGAATGCAGGGCTGTGTTGTTTCTTAAACAAGCACTTCAAGACAGCGTGGGGTTTAGAACCATGGAACAGGAGAGGAGAGATCCAGGCTTCTCTATAGCAGCCATCCTAGGCAGGGATTGGGGAGCACATGGAGACACTTCTTAAAGCCACTTAAGCCTGAGTGAGGAAACTCTTCCGGGGACTAGACAGTTTCCTGTGGGTATCCAGAAGCTACCGACCAGCAAAAACACAAAGAGCGTGCTCATTTAACAATGCCTAATGATGAGCCAGGTATTATGGAGGCACATGTGCAACCCAGCACAAGAGAGGCAGAGACAAGAGGATAGGAAATTTGAGCTCTCCTATGTTACACAAGGGGATCTTATCTTCGCTCCCTCCACCACCAGATCCACCAACCCCAACCCTACTCCCACCTTGGGGACTGAAGCCAGGGCCTTGGGCTTGATTGGCATGTACTCTCCCACGGAGTTAAATCCTTAACTTGATGATCCTATCTTAATGAGGAGACTGTAGAGAAGGCCCAGCAGTTGAGCGCTTCCCATGCGAGTCTGAGGGCTCATCCTAGCAACCATGAAAAGAGCAGAGGCAGTCACTCAAACTCCTGTGCCCCGCCCCCCTGCTATGACATGTGTCGACAAGAGGGTTGCTGGGACCTTTTGGGCTCAGACTTACCTGAGAAACACAAGTTTTAGGTTCAGCAAAGACTTGCGCAAAGGAATGAAATGGAAAGGGAGGGAGAACCGTGAAGCCCTCCTGTGGCCCCTGAGAATCACACACACACAAACACACCACACAAACGCACTGGTCCACATAAACATACAACAGTAAATGACAATCCTCTGGGTGGGACTGACTTTTTCAGGGTGATTTTTAGGGTCTTCTGTGAACTCTGTGGTGTAATAATGATTTGCCTCCTCTTCGCCTAGATCAGAGAAACTTTAGATGCTGCTGAGTCATAGCACTCTCTGTCAATGCCTGGTGATGACTTGACCCGACCTAAGAACAGTAGCAATAATCTGCATTTAAGTTTCTCATTTTACGAAGTATACTATCTCACAGCTGAGGATTCAATTTCATCTTCCTTTTTTTTTTTTTTTTATTTCTTCTTCCCAATCTCTAAAAATAAATCTGAAAGTATTTCAAAATTACATCACTTGGGGTTCTTTGCCTTCAGGGTGACTGTTTGTTTGTTTTTGTTTGTTTGTTTGTTGAGACAGGTTTCTCTCTGGGCTCTGGCTGTCCTAGACTTCACTCTGTAGACCACGCTGGCCTCAAAAATCAGAGGTGCACCTTCCTCTGCCTCCAGATTGCTGGGATTAAAGGTATGTGCCACCAACACCATGCAGAGTGACTTTTATTTTTTTTACCAGTCCTAAAACAAAAAATATTAACACTCAAAAAATTTAAAACAACCTGGAGATTACCATCAATCTCCCGTGACTGTGGTAGTAGTCTACAAAGAGTTTGCACGGTTGAGCCTACACATAAGGGACTTGGAAAGGAAGTGTGTTATACACAGATGGTATGGATTCTGGGAACATGGGTGGGAAACCATCTCATTCAAGACAAACATCACTGGGAAGAAAAAAAAGCATAACCCTTAGTCAGAGTCATAATAGGCCCAACCCTAAGTTAAACCAGGGACCATCCATCCGATGAGTCAATATTTGCACACTCAGACTTTGCATGTATCAAATGTACATATTTGTTTTGAAAGAATTTCGAAGCTGGAAAGTATTCTCTTCTCATGACACCCATTTGATATCTCCTGACATTCCGTCTACTGTAAATGAAAGTTTCTCAAGAGAAACCTAGATTCTCACAGCTTCAGAGGTTTTTACATTTCCCTGAGAAACTTAGATTTAAAAGGGAGAATTGTTTTGCCTGTGGGTTCCACTGGCCTTCAGGCAGCTTCACTTTTGATTCCATTCTGAGAGCTGACCCTCTGTCAAAAAGTAAAATAAAGAACAAGCAAGACAATAAACACAAATAGTCAAAGAAAAAGCAAGGCATTACAACCCAATGTGACACTCCTGATCACTGTTTCTAAAGGCTTATCAGGATGACCAAAGTATCTGAGCCTACTTCCCTGTCGTAGCCCAAGGTTATTTTCATGTCTGAAGCCTACTTCCTTGTTCTAGCCTAAAATTTAGAATCCTGTCTGAAATTACTTCTTTGTTCTAGCCTAATATTTAGATTCCGCCTGAGATTACATCTTTGTTGAAGCCTAAGATTTAGATTCCTACCTGAAATTACTTCTTTGTTCTAGCCTAATTCCGATTCCTGCCTGAGGCCTACTTCCTTGTCCTTGGCCAATGTCATATTCCTGCCAAGCAGCCCATTTCCTTGTCCTTGGCCCATGTCAGATTCTTGCCAAGTAGCCCCAAAGGCTCTCCACATTTCCCACTTTTTTATTTCCTTAACAAGACTGACCCTTGTTCCTTGACTATTTGCATCTTTGTATTGCTAGACCCTCAACCTAGAACTGACCTTAATACATGCATGTAATTAAAATGGTATAAAAGCATAAAGGAGGAGGAGGGATGGGATGGGGGTTCTAGGGAGGGGATATGGGGAAAGGGATGACATCTGTATTGTAAATAAATAAAATGTCCAGTAATTTTTTTTTAAAGAAAGTAAAATAAAGTCCTTAAGAAGCAGTGAGAGAAATGCAGAGAGAGAGGGGAAGAAAGGGCCAAGGAGAAGGCTCGTTGTGTTCAGAGAAGTTTTCATGACAGTGCTGGTGTGGAAGAATTAACTCTGTTGATCTGATCCCATAACCCAGCTTCTGTGAACAGTACAGCCAACAGAAGAAAAAAAAAAAAAAAAGACAAAGACAACAAGGTGTAGACACACAATGGGATGTTTCTTCAGCCGTGAAGAATGGTTATGTTGTTTGCAGGAAAATGGATGTAACTGGAGAAAATCATATTAAGTCAGTTAAGTCAGCCTTGGAAAGGCCAGTATCAAGTTTTATCTATCACAGAGACCTTAGTCATTATAGGTACATACTAATGCATATGTACTGATGACATGTAAGTAAAAGTGAAACTGAGGAGGAAGCATCTCTCTTTGAAACATCATCTAAACACAAGCAAACAATAGCCACACTTTCCCAGACCCTGGGATATATTCCTTTAATCCACAATGGGATTTTCAGGTCACTGTTTGCCCTGAAATGAGGACTCAGCCCAGTACAATCCCTGTAATCCTACTTTTCTCTAATGAAGTGTCTACCTTAGTCGGAGTGTACTTCTGTAACAAAATACTAGATCTGAGTAATGTATAAAGAAAAGACATTTCTTTTCTCACAGTTCTAGAGGCTGACAATTGCAAGGTCATAGTACCAAGAGGAGCTGCGTCTGGTGAAGGTCTAATCTGTAATGATGGTGTCATCTCAGTGTCCACACATGTAGACAGGAGAGAAAGCCAAAAAGAAGAAAGCTAGCAGTAGCTCAGTTGGTGGAATGCTTGCCTAGTACACACGAGGCTCTAGTTTCAACCAGAAACTGGGTGTGGTGGGAGACTCTTCAAATCCCAGCACTGGGAAGGGAGACCAAAGAAGATCTGAAGTTCCTGATCATCCTCCTCAGCTACATAACACATTCCAGGTCACCCTGGAATCTATGAGACAGTATCTCAAACAGAGACATCCATAAATGGATGAACACTGTCTTCATGTGGCAGAAGAGACATGTAAAACTGACCTACATTTCTATCTTGCTCTTTCTATGGAATGAAGCCATCCATGAAGGCAAAGCCTGCCTACTTAATCATCCACCAACAGCCCTGTCTACTACTGTCTACTACTGTCTACTACTGTCTACTACTGTCTACTGCTGTCTACTGCTGTCTACTGCTGTCTACTGCTGTCTACTACTGTCTGTCTACTACTGTCTACTGCTGTCTACTGCTGTCTACTGCTGTCTACTACTGTCTGTCTACTACTGTCTACTGCTGTCTACTGCTGTCTTCTGCTGTCTACTACTGTCTACTAATGTCTGTCTACTGCTGTCTACTGCTGTCTACTACTGCCACAGCGAGGATCTCATTCAGCCCATGAGCTGTGAGAGGCGTTCAGACCATAGCCACATTCTTAACTTTCAGAGAAGGCTAGTCATAAGGCTGGCTCATGCCTCCTGGCTTGTACCCTAGTGACCTCTATGCTAGTTCTCAGTGGGTTCCACCCACTAGAGTCCTCCCTTTCCTTGACATTGTGTTGAACTATAATCAGCATGTCTTTCTCATCGCATGCCAATCACAAGCCTACTGTATCACCTACCCAATAAGCACCTGGATTGCCTAGAACAATCTGACCTTTCCGGGGAGTTTAAACAGGTGGACCCACTGCACCGGCTCTCCTACTCACCTTCTACTTTCAGAATCTTGCCCATTCTTTCACACACTCCTACCCCGTGCTCCAACAGGAAGTCTCCAGGCTGCACTCCTTCTGCAACAGGATTCCGAGGAGGAGCTGAATTGGCATGCTAGGTGGGCTTCTCCAAAGGATATTGACAGTATGGGACCCATTCACACCTCCATCCATGAGATAATTATCAACTGCTGGAGGCAACCTCTCAACTTAATGTTCTCTCACACAGTTTCCTCATGCATGGGCAAGTATTATAAAACAAGCAGACTGCCAAGAATGTAGGTTTTATGCCAAAGACTTTTATAGATAAGCCCAGGAAGGCTGGTTAGGAGATAGCAAGACAATTTTCACTGCCAAGTTCAACTGTAATCAGAAGGTCACAGATGATCAATAAAGTGTTCGGGGTGAAGGGTAGCACAGCTGATGAGTGATTTACCCAGTCCAGCCTGAAAGCAGGAAGGGTCTGGAAGCAGAGTGATGATCTGTAGCAAAGAACCAACATGCAACACATTTCGTTTAGAGACACAAAAAACTTTGCGTGTGTAGCATTTAATGAGTCAGGCAATATTCCACCTAAAAACCAAATGATGGTCTGGCAAATGAGCCAAAAGGAAGGGCTGTATACGTAAAAAGCTGAAGGACACAGAAATCAGACTCTAAGTGAGTAGTCTGTTGCAAAGTTATCTTAGACTGTCCAAAAAAAAAAAAAAAAGGGCAAGGACTTCCTTAACATGTAGGCTCAGTTTGGATCCCTTTGGACTAAGTGCTATTAGCCTCCTTTGTTCTGAAGAACCAGCCCATTTTCAAATATCATTTGATTAAGTGACACCTGGTATGAGTGACTCTGTTATTGCTGGCTGGGGCTTATTGATGCTTCATGCAATAACTCAGTTCAAAATAAGGGGCTTCTATTTCACAACCAGAAGGCTGGCATACTTCTGTAGTGGAGAAGACATGGGGGCCTGAACCAAAGGAAAGCAAAGGAAATTCAGAAATATGAACACTTCTGAGAAGAAGAGACAAGAACAGGACATAGAACAGACAGGTAAGATGAATATGAGCCTTCAAGTGCCGCTCCAAATTCAGCATCAGGACAGAAAACCTTTCATACAGTGTGATGTTATAAAGGAGCTGAGAACATCCAGTTTCCTCAACCTGAAATCAAAGTCACCTGGCTTATGAGTCTCATTTGTTCCCCAGGTGTTCATTCTACATTGCTCAATTAGAACTTTTAACACATGAAAACATAAGACACAAGCAACAGTGAGAGAAAGCAGAGATCCTGTAGGGATTCATCAGCCATGACTTATGAGTAATTACTCTGGCTTTTTCATGTCTCAGATTAAAAATTGTCACTCTGTCTCTACTGATGCTTTTCACCATAACCAGTTCTTAAGCCATTCTGTAAATGCCCTCTTTGAGCCATCGATAGCCACTAGTAAGGGGACAATATAATGCTGCCACTTACAAAGTGTCTGTCAACAGTTTACCACATCAAACAGTGGAGCCCCAAATATTGCAGAAGACCAGAGGAACAATCTTTCCCAACTCTATTAAAAGTCTGTATCTCAACTACTCCCAGAAAGAACTCTACACCACCAGGAGTTCAAGATGGCGAGCTAAGCTGTATCCAGAGGCACAGGGAAGTGGGCACATTATTCTGAACACATTTTACTTGATACCAAGGCAATGTATTAATTTTACACACTATCCAATCGAACCATTACACTGACACATTATGTAGTAGAATATAAATGTTGGATTTACTTTCTCTTTTAAACAAGGAATTGAAAATAAGCCTAGGGCTGGGGTATTGAGGAGCCTGTCAAGTGGGAGGGATGAAAGTGAAGAGAAGGTAAATATGCAAGCTCTTGCCTGCACTCCGGGAAGAGAATGGGGCCTTGACAGAACACCCAGCCCAGCCTCATCCTCACACACCTTAGGACAGTAGAGCTCTCAAACTCAACATGCCGGACATCAGCCATTTTTAAAACTCTTTGCCATACTCTCTCCATTAACTCTGAGTAGAATTTATATGTGCTTTTTGAATGTTGAGTCGGTTGGTCCAGGTTATAAATTCAGTAGCTCTCTGAAATCCAAGAATGATGGGCTGCACAGTCTTCACAGTGGTGTGCTTGACTTTAAAACAAAGATACAGGCACTATTCACATGCTACTCAGGGGTCTTAACCAAAATGTCAGCAGCTTTTGGTGTCCTGTCACCTAGCAAGGCCTTTAAAGAATTCAATAGCCCAATTTCCCCTCCCTTCTGGGATGTCTGTGTAAATCCAGACAAAGTAAGTCATCTCCATAGTAACCATAGATAAATCTAGACACAACGGTAGCTTTGGATCTCTTAGGCCAAAATGGGAAAATCCAATTTGGCCACGTAATATTTTTGTTGATAAAGATGATTGATCGAAAAAGTAAACATGAGATTATTCAAATCAATAGTCACTTCACTTTAATGTCAAGCTTCAGCTTTGACAGTCTTCCTGGAAGCTTGCTGTGTTGTGGGGACACTTATCTCACTAAAGACTTCAGCATGCTTTGCAGAGACCTACAGGGCAGAGTGTCTTCGAAGTGCTGTGCATGTTTTCTAATCATGAAACTTTTACTTCTAGTGTTTACTTTCCCACTCCAATACCTCTAATTCCACAGTTGTTTAAGTCCTAGTGAAGGTCTTTCTTTTCAAGATCCTTACACACACAAGCACACACAAACAATTAAATTAAAAATGTGATCTATTCTGAAGAAGGAAACATGTTGCAATGGTTCTGAAAGAACACATGAAAAGAAAACCTTGGATGCTAGGTAGATGCTAGGGGCGGGGGCTGGTTCAGGTAGCACTGGCTGCTCTAGGTGGGGGCCTGGGCTTGATTCTCAGCACTCACAGGACAGCTTACAGCCATCTGCAGCTACAGTTCCAGAGGACCTGATGCCATGACAGCAGGCATACACATAGATCATCGGTAGACATAAGGGTAACACGCCCATGTGCGTAACATTAAAGAATTTTAAATTCCAGAATGAGCATTGAAGGCAGACATTTCCTCACTCCTCTCTGAGAGCAGCACTAGAGAGGCCACACACAGGGTGGAGACTTGCCTAGTTGTTGATAAAAGAATATGAATATAAGCCTGTTTGTTACACTTTGTTCCAGTAAGGAATGGTGCTATTAACAATCTACCAAACATCTAGATCACCAAACAGTTGATGGGTGTGACTTGAATAGCAGGACAATACAAAACTAGAAACACAGTGGGAAAGACATTGTCACTTGAGATAGTACAAGAAACGAAGAATTATCCAAGGATTCTAATTCTTTGTACTTTTAAAATATTTATTTTTATGCTATGCATATGACTGTTTGCCTGCATGTATGTATGTATGTATGTATGTATGTATGTTTGTATGTATAAGGTGTGTGTGCCTGGTGCCATTAAGGACCAGAAGAGGCTGTCAGATCTTTGGAACTGGAGTTACAGACAGTTGTAAGACACTATGTGGGTGATGGAAATTGAACTATGTCCTCTGGAAGAGTAGCAAGTACTCTCAAATAGTAAGCCATCCCTCCAGTCTCTAATTAACAGCATTTCTATTATCACCCACAAGGATGAGTTAGGCAGAGTAATTCACCTCCACAAGACAGACGGAGAAATGAAGGGACCTAGGATGTCCGCATCATATGCTACTGCCCTCTCTTGCTTCCTCCTTTTTGATTGGTGTGTTCTCTTGCATCCTCAAGGAAACATCACCTCCATGGTTGGTGGACATGCTCACTCATGGTTTTTTCTTATCCTTTCTTTTCTTTGAAGATAGACTCAATGCTGCCCAGGCTGGTTTCAAACATCCAGACTCAAGAGATCCTCAGAACTAAGTCTTCTAAGTGCTGATCTACAATCATGTGGTACACATCTGGCTCATTCTGGTATATTTAATGTATATCTTTTCATATGTATATGTTCTCACAAATAGCTAGTATATATGGGAATGTGTGATTTAATTTGCATATTTAAGTGATAGTTAATTTTCAATTTCATTTTATTTTGTATTTTTTTCTCACTAAGCCACAGGATTTCAATGTACTCATGTTGTTATCCACATGTACGTTTGTTACTTTTCCCTTTCCATGTGTGAATTTGCCAAATTATACACAGCAAACATGGAGCCTTTGATGGTTCTCAGTGCACAGAAAAACATGGGAACACCCCAGGGTAAGGTGCTTGTGCCCTTTATCGCCCTGTGGAAACACACACACACACACACACACACATACACACACACACACAGAGAGAGAGAGAGAGAGAGAGAGAGAGAGAGAGAGAGAGAGAGAGTATTGCTTTGCTGAGTCATACCAATTTCCTTTGTAAATAATATTTAACTTTTGCTGGTACTTAGTTTTGCTATTCAACTAGTCATTTTGAAAATCCCTTCCATGCTTCTGGGCCACAAGAAATTTCATCTATTAATGCCATGCCTTCCAAATTTAGAAGGCTATAACCAGAAAAGAAGTCTCTCCTTTATTTCTATAAAGTTTTTGCTCCTGATTGAAGCCAGGCTGCACCTCTGGATCCTCTGCCTCAAAAAGCCAGGTCTAGAAACATCTGGACCCAGAAAATCCTGGGTGAGGTCTTTGGTTCTTTCCCATTCTTTATATACACAAATCTTTTCTAATATTCTATTAGTAACAGGAGATCCCTTAACTTTCACATGATTTCCTCACTAATAAAGAAAAAAGAAAAAAGAAGAAGAAAGAAGAAGAAGAAGAAGAAGAAGAAGAAGAAGAAGAAGAAAGAAGAAGAAGAAGAAGAAGAAGAAGAAGAAGAAGAAGAAGAAGAAATAAAAATAGAGCATCAAGAAAAGCACACCCAGAATCCCACCTGGCACACTGCCTGCTCTGGGAGCACAAGAACATCAGCCACAGATGTATGTGTTTCTCCTGTTAGATTAACCTTGGGTTTCTGTTGACTGATTTTTTTTTCCCCTTTTTGGTTTTTCAAGGCAGAGTTTCTCTGTGTAGCCTTGGCTGTCCTTGAACTCACTGTAGACCAGGCTGTCCACAAACTCATAAAGATCTGCCTGCTTCTGCTTCCAGAGTTCTGGGATTAAAGGTGCCACCACTGCCTGGCTGGTTTTCTGTTGACTTTAAATAAAGTGAATGTTAGGTTTCAAACTGAGACAAATGGCTGAGGTGACTGTTCAACATACCAAATTGGACACAGGCCCACAGGACCTCTCTGCATTCCTTTGTCCCTATCTGTTACAGAGCCCTCCTGGCTGGCATGCCCTATCCAGTACCTCTGAGCTCTCCAACCCAAAGAACTGAACTGCTCTTCTCTATCTATATAATCCAACCTTTTTGGGTTACCTGCTCCTTTGGTACCTTCAGGGACTCCTGGCTGCTGCACCTTGTTTCTCTGCTCTCCCGCCCTGCCCCGTCACAGAGCACAACTCAGTCTGGTCATGTCTATTCTTGTCTGTCTCAAGTGTTCCTGCCTCTGGCTATGCTCTGCCATGAATCTATAATAAATTTTCTCCTCCACCATACCTTGGAACAGTCATGTCTGCTTTCTTTCCTTTTTATTTTCTATTAATCAACCTGTTGTGGTTGGTGAATGAAATGAAGGTGTGACCGCCCCAGGATATGGTAGAGGTTAATGTCTTTATTATAGATATGAGGGAGAAGCATCTGAAAAGTTAATGTCTTTATTATAGATATGCAGTCAGAGGCATCTGGAAGAGTCTAGAGCAGGAAGAGGATGTAGTAGACTAAACATGACAGGTAGACTGAACCTGTCCATGAGGACAGAGAGACAGCATGGGAGAATGAGAAGGAAGAGAAAGAGGAATGACCAAGAGAGATGGGGAGAAGAGAACCAAGAGAGCACATGGCAGAACTGGCAGGGTTACAGAGGAATGAGAGCTGGAGGAAGGGATGCAAAGCCCATGAGCTGGAGAAGCTTAAGGTTGGGAGCAGGGTGCAAAGAGCAGAGGAAGCACAGGTACTGAGCCAGCCTGGAGGCCAGCAGATACTTTGATATGCTAATAGACATCACATTTAGTCACTTGTCCCATTTCCTTTGGAGCTGTCAGTTAGGATGTAAAATGTCCCCAGAATCTTGTGTCTTGAAGGCCTGGTTCCCAGCCAATGACTAGATCACAATGGTGTTAAGTCCTTCTGTGGGTTAACCCACTGATGTGTTCATAACTGACTCTCTTACTAGATGTAAAGCCTAATTGGAGAATGTAGATTAGTGTGCTTTTGAAGACCAACTTGTCCTTGGTCTCTCTGTCTCTGTAGGTCTCAGTATCTCTGCCTCTCTGTCTCTCTGTCTGTGTGTGTCTCTCTCTCTCTCACACCACACACGCACACACACACACACCACTAGGTTTTGCTATGAGTCCTAGTAAATGAAGAATCCTACAAATAACAGAAAGACATGACTGAAGGCTTGTGGGGGCCAGCGTTGTTTCCCTAGAAGGTTGTCCAGGTTTTATTACCAAGGACAGACTGAAGTCTCATCTGCTTAGGTTCTTACATGGAAGCACCAGTTTTTCAGGATATTGAGGAGTTTATATAACCATTAGAAGGTTGGAGAAGTGGGTTCAAGGTTAAACTTCTAGAAAGAATACCCAAAACGAAACTATAGAACTGCCCCTGCTGCCACCCCATGCCCTCAAAGCCACATTGGTGCCAGGAGCTTCAGCTCTCAACCACTGACACCCCAGAAACAGAAAGCCAAGGTCACAACCCCAGACAGCAAAGTGCACTCAGTATGGACCTGCCCACTTCTGAAGCTCCTGCTCCAGTAGTAAATAAAAGCTGTAAGGGAAGCTGATGAGTCTTTAGTGTTCTGCTTGGGACTCACAGGCTGGAAATCTCCAAGTGGAGGCAGGAAGTTCAAAGGGTACTGAGCAGCCACAAACCATGGTGAACACCCAGCCAGATGACAGGTGTAGAAGAGGGAGCCTGACAGGTAACTTCTACCCAAACTGACTGAGCACCACTAAGATGGAGGGTGTTGACCTTCAATGACCAAAAAAATCAGTGGCGTGGAAAGCAGAGAGCTCTGAGACAGACAGGCAAGACCAGGTTCCATAAACACCGATCTTATCGGCTGAGAAAACACGGGTATCCTACGCAGTTTAACCACATTTTTGAAATATAACAAATGTTATGAAACCACAATGACAAAGGCTGCTGAAATAAAGAAAATCAAAGTATCATTTGCATAAAGGAAACAAATTCTCAGCAGTTGTTAGATTCAGAGCCTAACTAGTGAGGCCCTACACGTCTCAGCTGGTGTAGCACAAAGATGAACGATAGTGAAAAGCAGAAGAGGGGAGAAATTCAATGTAGTCACTTGGGGAAGAGGAGCAAAGAGGTCGGGGTCACCCTTGCTCAACTTGGTTCTGCCATGAAGATTTGCACAGAAGGCAAGAGGTTTGTATAACTAAACAGTTCTGGTCAGAGTCTGTGAGCCCACCCATCAGGGAGCCATCACTCTGTCATTGTCTAGGCTCCATGACTCCTACAGTGTGGTCCATCCTCTCCTGCAGTGTGAGCCATCCTTCTCTCCTGCAGTGTGATCCATCCTCTCCTGCAGTGTGAACCATCCTCTCCTGCAGTGTGAACCATCCTCTCCTACATGTGATCCATCCTCTCCTGCATGTGACCATCCTCTCTCTCCTGCAGTGTGATCCATCCTCTCCTGCAGTGTGAACCATCCTCTCCTGCAGTGTGAACCATCCTCTCCTGCAGTGTGAACCATCTCCTCTCCTGCAGTGTGAACCATCTCTCTCTCCTGCAGTGTGATCCATCCTCCCCTGCAGTGTGAACCACCTCTCTCCCCTGCAGTGTGAACCATCCTCCCTGCAGTGTGAACCATCCTCTCCTGCAGTGTGAACCATCCCTCTCCTGCAGTGTGAACCATCCTCTCTCTCCTGCAGTGTGATCCATTCCTCCCTGCAGTGTGAACCTCCTCTCTCCCCTGCAGTGTGAACCATCCTCTCCTGCAGTGTGAACCATCCTCTCTCTCCTGCAGTGTGATCCATCCTCCCCTGCATTGTGTCCATCCTGCCCTGCAGTGTGGCCTAACAGTCATGAGAACTGTGAAATCTCTCCTGGGACACGTTTCTGCTCTACCTGGCCACAGGCTTCAGTATTCTCTTTCTGCTGAGAAATAGTTCCTGGGGAAACTCGTTTCTTGGGATCTGGTTTAAATACTCTGACAGCCAAGGAGGAGCACAGGGGTCTCTTCATTCCTGTCAGGTCAATCGCAAACAGACAAACAGCCACTAACAGCTAACTTTTAAGTCAGACAATGTTCCTTCCAACTATTTCCTCCCTCTCCCTCTTCTTTCCCTTCTGTTTTCTTCCTTCTTTCTGGTCTTCCTGCCATATTTATATGCTAGACTAGAAGAAGAAAAACATATCGTTTGTACAAATGCAATGTCTATAACTAGCTGAGCAAGTTAGTGTTTTGAGCCTGATTTTGCCACACATTACTAAGATCTTGTTAAAATTAATGCATACCACAGAATCCAGTGTGAGCTTTAATTTACTCCTACTCGCTGGGTGACCTTGTACAAGCCCCTCACTCTAAGAGGATGCTCACACAGCTTCCTTGATTGTCACTGCTTGTTTTATTGTGAAGATCAGCACAAAAGTTTGAAAAGTCTGGGGAATGTGCTAAAACTAAATAGACATTTCAATAGTTGACTATGAACTCTATTCCTGTTATTTCCAAAAGGACTCTGATTCTTTAAGAAAAAACAAAGATTTAGAGAGGAACAGTGAGCCAGGTTACTGGAGGAGCAATGTGTTTGTTGGAAAAGTTATTGGTGCTGTGGACAGACAGACACGTAGACAGATAGCATGGTGAGGGCTCCGAGGGAGGAAATCTGAGCCCAAAAGGCAGAAGTGGGATTCTCTCCTTTCTGAGTGAGGATGAGAGAGGTTTCAAACCCCACTCTTATCAAACACTTTGGCCACACTAACCCCAGGGCTCAGGCCTATCTCTGAAGCTTATCTCTCAGTTCATCTAACCCCAGCTTCCCACACAAACGTTCACAAGTCATTTTATCTCAAAGCACCAGGACTGCATTTCCAGCATTCCAGTTCCAGCCCACTTTCTTTCTTTTCTGTCCAGCTGCCAATGATTGAACCCAGAACAAGGAGCTCAGCATTTTGCCAGCTCTACCTGTGACTTACGACAGCATTTATCAGAGATCAGAAAGAACCTGCTAAAAGATCACACAATCTTGGCTTGAGTCACCCTTTTACTAAGAGAGGGCTAATTAAATTGATCCAAAGCTAAGTCTACATATCCCCTGGCTTTTGTTTAGTGGTTTCTCTATACACTGTAAGACTGTGACAGGCACAGTGTAGAGAAATTAGGTTCTTTCTCTTCCCAATTTAGCCACACTGTTAACAAATACATTTTTATCTAAACTTTTAATTGAAGGATGTTGAGGCAGGGAGTATAGTGAATGGTTACAATAGCATATGTTTAATTTCTAGCCTTCACTTCTCTCCTAAGAACTCAACACATAAATACAATTACTTATACAGCATTCACATTTGTACAGCAAAGTTACCTTGTCCACAGGGTAAATGCTAACTTCCGTCTTATCAATTTCCGTCTCTGATTATGTCCATAGGTAGAGAGATCTAATGATACCAATATTTTCTCAAATGTCGCTTCACAAATATTTAGGTTTCGTAGGTTATTCAACATTATATTACAGACTTCCCGCTGAGGACCAAGAATGGGGACCAAAAATCCTGCTTTCCACTGAGATACCCAACATAGTGGTATAAAGTTGTAGCTTTGCCATCCATGGCTAGCTCTGATACCTATTACCTGGTAACTTTTGGATGATGGAGTTGAGGTAGGTTGAACTTATATAACCCAGAATACCCTAAAATTCACAATCCTCCTGCCTCGACCTCTTGAGTACTGGGATGACTGGCATGTATCACTGTGTCAATAAAGCCTGGCAACCTAACTTCTTGTCTTCGGCTTCCTACCTGCAACACCACAGTGCTCATTACAACAGACTAACCACAGTGACCTCA
The DNA here is from genome assembly GCA_021653895.1 of Mastomys natalensis. Lineage (NCBI taxonomy): Eukaryota > Metazoa > Chordata > Mammalia > Rodentia > Muridae > Mastomys > Mastomys natalensis. The sequence continues at coordinate 210,771 of JAJTUV010001988.1, forward strand.
TACTAAGAAGTAAAATTAAGTAATACATATGTGATGATTAAAGACTCTATCACATTAAAAAAAAAAAAAAAACCCACTCAAGGCTGTTAACTTTCTTTAAAGCATTTTAAAGCAATATGGAAAAATACGCCAATAGGTACAACAGTGGTGCAAACGTTATGGGAGGTAACCAATAGTACATGGGCAGCATATATTGGACTTGGTGGGTTATTTAAAGGAGGGGGAAGAGAGAGAGAGAGAGAGAGAGAGAGAGAGAGAGAGAGAGAGAGAGAAGTTAGGAGGGAGTGGGAAGGTTAGGGTGGAACTGGTGTAGGAATGTGGAGTAAATATAACCAAAATACATTGGGAAAGAGTAGAAGAGAATTTTAACCAAAAAAGGAAAAGGGAAAAAAATGTGTAAGTATGCTCTACTCTTGTAGAGTTCAAAGTGCCTCTTTATGCACAGAAGGAAATAACACATTTGATAGAGATACATATGTGCCAGTAAGTTGGCTCAATGGGTTGACATGACGTAGGCCTAGAGACCTAATTTTGATTCTCTGAACCCGTGTGATGGTGTAAGAAGAGTACAGATTCCACAAGTTGTCCTCTGGCTTCCACACTTGTGCTAGAGCAGGCACATGCAAAAAAACACACATCATGTATACATATACACACAATAATAATAATAGTAATAAACAAAATAAATTTAGAAAGAAAATATTTTCTAACAAAAAATCCTGAACAAATATTATCATGTAAGTGTCAGCTTCATGAGGTGTCTCTTTTTCTGCTTCTTGTTTAACTTATTTGTCTTTGCCTAGGGATCATCTCCTTCCCTCTGTAGTCTTCAGCTTAAGAGCCCACACCCAGGCACACTCATCTTTTTTTTTCACTACACACACAGGCCATGAGCATTAAAACTGGTCCACAGTAAGAGTACTTAAAAGTCAATTACGGTAAGCCACAAAGGAGACGCATCTTTTCATTCCCTGCATAAATCCTTTTCAAGTGCCTCCAGATTAGTAGAGATGTTCCCCTCTTCGGGAGCAAGCACTGAGTGCTCAGTAGTTTCTTTTCCTCATGAGGAGAGGCTCCTTGACTCATTCGATATCATCCCGTTTCATCTTAGTTGAAAAGGTCAGGGATGCTGTGATCTTTTTGGGATTTCCTCTAGGGACTGTTACTGACCAGACAATCGTCCAATCTTAGGTGCTACACACACTTCTTCCTTCCAAGTCTTCCAAGCGATGAGCAGAGTTGAGTGAATTTGTCCCTTACATAACAGTCTTTTCAGGGGTTAAAGAGTCAGGATTTAATCTGGCTCTGTCTTACTTTTGATAAAAAAGACTTAGAGTGGTAGAACCCCACAATTCCTTCTGGGCAGCAAACTTTACCTCAAATTACATAGTGCACACATACTTTAAACAAATCTTTGCATTCACATAAATCATTGGAAAGTAATTTTCTTCAAATTTCCCATCCTCCTGAGGTGTGTGATAAGGAGCACTGTTTCCAGGTTGTTGACATTGCCCCTGAGAACAGGTGACATCAGTACATCTATAACAGATGGTTGCAAGGTTATGGGAAATGTAGAAGACTCTGCATATTCTTTTGGTTTTTCCTTCAATACTTGTTTACCCACGCAACTAAATCTACATTCTAAACAAGGGTAACCTTCCAGGTCTTTGTCTTTTTGAGATATAAAAAGAGTATCTTTAGAGGACATTTTTGTCTCTGCATTTTCTCTGACTTATAGCAAAAAGATCACCCTGTGTACCTCCCTTGCCCTGCTTTACTGACAAATAAGCTCTTGTTTTATTCAGATTCTATAAATAATACAATGGTGCCTTCCAAAATAAAGAGGATGGTTTGATTTTTTTCCATTCAAGGAAAACTCCCCAGCAAGGTCAGCATCAACATTATATAATGCTCCCTTCGACCAGTCTTGATAGAGCCCAGAAAGGACAGACCGTGTTAGGAACTCCCAGGACACACTCCCTCTTTCACAGGCAGAAAAGCAGACTCCAAGAGGTTGGGATGCCTGCATTCACACAGCCAGTCTGAGGAACACTGGCCTTAATTAAAGAGGCTTGTCCTGCTTTTTAGGACTTCCTCGTTTCCCCTTTGTCACTCAGAAACCCTGTGATGTCTGTAGCATGATGTTTTATCTTCTCCTCTGCTTCAATCCTAGAGACAGCCTCTGGAAACTGCCCATTCCATCTGAGAGACTAAGGCCTGCCTGAGGTTCTGCCTGAGGAGGATGAATGTGGAATTCTATCACCAGGTTTCTCCTATCAAAAGTATGACAGAGTTAGATCAAATCCTGATTTACACAAGGCAAAATTCCTGGGCAGAACCCTAAGACAACCTGATTCAGAAAATGAAGAAAGCAGATCTGGACATAGAACCAGGGCTGCTCGTTAGGTTGTTCATTGACCAACAATGGAAATTCTACCACTTTCTGAGCATCTAAAAGCATGACAATGACAGCCAAAAGAATAATGGAACCACCCCTGTGTCTCTAAACAGGACCCGGAATAGACAAAGTATGAGGTATCCCACAGTAGGACAGTAGTCAGAACATCAACAGGGCTGAGTTTCTGATATGGGCAGCCAGGGGAAGAAGCATTGTGCTGAGGAAGTGGAACAGATGCAGAACACTTCAGGTTCCATTCATATGACTCTTTACAGCACAAAAAGCAAACTGTTAGTGATGGGAATCAGGAATGCAGAGAAGCAGGTAAGGAATTAACTTGAGCGGCCATAGGGAGACTTCCTGGGGAACCAAGATTAATTTACATCTTTGAGCTGGGAGACAGCTCCTATAGTAGAGTGAAGCAACTGAGTTGATGCCAGAACTCAAGTTAACAACACAATGTGTGGTGTCATGCCAGTGCTGGAGAGTCAGAAAGAGGCAGATCCCTAGGGCTTGCTGGCCAGCCAGCCTAGCCTATTTAACCAACTGCAAGACAATGGCAGACTTGTTGTGTTGTTGTTGTTGTTGAACAGTTTATTACTCTTGTGTAATTATATTACTCGTGTTAGCCTTCACAAACGTATGCAGCCACGTGAAGGTGAACTCCCCTCCCAAAGAAGCACTATACATTGACAAAAGCACTTGCTTATCAACACCATAGAAAACATATTTAAATTGTGTGTAAAATGTACCACGGTAAAAAAAAATATAAAATTCAAAGCATTTTATAAATACTAAATTTTATGCAAGTATAAAACACCACTGTTAAGCTCAGTATGGTGGTGAACACCTTTAATCCCAGCACTGAGGAGGCAGAAGCAGGCTTATCTCTGTGAGTTGCCCAGCATGGTCTACAGAGTAAGTTCCAGGATAGTCAGAGCTACATATTCAGACTCTGTCTCAAAATAAACAAACAAACAGAAAAGGCCACTGTCATTCACTGAAATATTAGATGTTTATATAACATACTTGCTTGAATTATTTCACACAAGTGACTTGTAGTAGTTCAAAATATGTGCTTTATAGGGACAGAGACATGGCTCAGTGGTTAAGAGCATTTGTTACTTTTGCAGAAGACCCAGATTTAGTTCCTAGCACCCACATGGTAGCCCCCAACCATCTAGAACTCTAGATCAAAGGTATCCAGTACCCTCTTCTGAACCAAGTACACTTGTGGTGCACATACATACAGGGCAGGCAAAACACTCAAAATTTTAAGTGTACTTTATTTCTTTCATCATCTACTTTGGGGATAAATGTGAATATAGAGACTTCTGAGAAAAGCAAAGAGCACACCAAGAAAGCAATACTAAGTTTAGAAATAATGAGTCATATTCTAATACCAAAGTGGCATATGGGCTGTTCCACGGCACATATACACTTCCTCTAAATTAGACTCCCTAGATTTCCATAGGAAAAGGAAGTTACTATTTTAAAAATTAGCCCAAGAAAAACAAGTAGCAATAAAAAGAAAAATAGTTCAATTTAGGTATGCCAGCACCTGCCAAAGGGTCTTTTCCTTATCACAACAACCCTGTAAAGCAGGACTGTTTTCATTTCAAGGATGAGAAAAACCAAGGCTCAAGGATAGTCAAGGCACTTGCAGTATGATCCATACCAGGAATTCAACTACTGGAGGCCAAGAGTCACCCACAACACGGACCTCAGTCAGACAGGGATAGTTTATTGAATACACACCCTAAGACTGATTGATAAAGAATGTAGCTCAGAATTTGAAGGCTGAGCTATAACCCACACATTTCTCAGGGCCAGCTATTTAAGCACATGAAAACCACAGTGAGCTCACATGCAGGTGCACGAAGTGCTGCCCAGTGGTCGGCTCTGACTCGAGCCAGTCTAGACATAACTATTCGTATTGATGAGTCCTATGTAAAGCTTTGTGGAATTCTTAGAATTAATAAAATTCATAGAAAACATAACAGGATATGTGATCAGTATGACCTTGCTATGAATCAAGTTATTTTTCTGTGTCAATGACTGGCACACATATACAGCAATATGAAAGTAGCTGATGGGCATGGAACAAAATAGCTACAGCTATGTTGTGGGGAGGTAGACCTCAACACAACCATGTGTATGACTAACTCAGTAGCTTCCAGATATGATTGTCCATTTGTTGTTCTAATTGGTTATCTTCACACAATTAGATGATTTAGTCCCACTGTACAATACTCAGTGATAGTATTGCCTACCACTTATTTAGATTTACCCAGGGCCACTCTTCCCCTCCCAACACTGTAGGTCATCCCAGTGGCCTTCCACATGCGGACAAGCGATCCAGCACTGAGCTCCAGGCCATCTCAAGGCTCAGATACACAATACTCTTAGCTCGCTCATGCACAGAACTAGCCAAAACCATCAGTGTGGCTATTCTTGGTTGTTGTCTTGACTAAAACCCAACTATATAGAACAACAAAAAAAAAATGGAGGGCCATGAGGAATTATTTTGCTTAATTTGAAGTAGGAAGCTCTACTTCTAATCTGAACCGTTGAATTAGGAAGACTGCCTTTAATCCAGATCTTGACTTTGGAAGACTAACCTTATACATATTTAATCTCGGGCCACACCTTATACTAGAAGACTATATAAAGATATGGAAAAAGGAAGATTGTTTTTTGTCTGCTTGCCTTGCCTTGCTAGCAAGTCTATTCCTTCACTGGCATTGGAGTCTACTTCTCCAGGATTGCAACATCTACTGAAGACCAGCAGAAACATCTGGTTGCTTGTGAACTGAGAAACTACTGGACTCTTGGACAGTCCATTCACATCCAGCCACTGTTGTGTTAGCTGGACTGCAGCCTGTAAGTCATTCTAATAAATTCCCATTTCTATGTACATAAATAAATGCATTCTTAAGTTCTGTTACTACTAGAATTAATAATCAGCTTGAATATAAAGATGAAGTGTAACACCAAAAATGGGGAAAATATACGTAACTGGTTAAGAGTTCTGTCTACAGTTAATATTAAGTTCCTGTTTGTTTGATCCATTGATCTGTATCTGCACTGGATGTGCCTGATCACATGTGGGTGGGAGGTACATGGGCAGGAAATACATTGGAATGTATGCTTACCACTGTTTGGATGTAGGTGGAAAGTTTAGAGGCAGGAAGTACATCAAGATATATGCTTGCCCCTGATTGGACCTGATGAAAATATGGTAGCCCCATGCCTTTGCCTTTTTCTGTCCCTGAAAAATGTGACTTGTGATCATTTCCTGGGAACCCATGAGTAGATGTGGCCAGAGGCCATCCTTCTGGCCGGTTTACTTAAAGATTGCTTTAATTTGGCTTTAAATTATAGTTAGTGTCCTTACTCTCAACTGGTGGGATTATAAGAAGGAAGGAGCTTCCCCAGTTCACATGTGTAGTAAGCAAAACCAGCGTTTGTACCTCTATATCCTGGATTCATGGAACACAAACCATAACACATTTACACCCTCTTTTCAGAGGCCAGTGAAAGGAGAAGTTGCCTCTGAGAAACCTAAAATGCAAAGTGTATGCAACAGATTAAAATAATTTTTTTTTCCAGAACAGAATTAAAACATTTTCAAATGTCCCAAGTAAGCTTTGAAAGCAGAGTGACCCTAGATTAGAACCCAGATCTTCTCTTCCTTCTCCCTGACTCAAAAGAGCAGTTGGGACTAGCAGTGTAACCAGATATAAAGACAACAGACATACAACTTTGGATCAACAAGTTTAGTTAAAAGGTCACAAGGTCAGGTGCCATGATCTATCTTGTTCCTTCCTTATTAGTGTCTGTGTGTTTCTCAACCTTCCTAATGCTATGATCCTTTAATACAGTTCCTCATGTTGTGGTGACCCCCAACCATACAATTATTTTCGTTGCTACTTCATAACTATAATTTTGCTACCATATTATGATTTGTAATGTAAATATCTTAGGCAACCCCTGTGAAAGGGTTATTCAATACCCCCAAAGGGATTGCAACCACAAGTTGAGAACCATTGGTCTAGTCATTCACCTGAATGCTTCCAAAGGCTAGGTCAGGTCCACAGCACATGTCCTTATGGTAAAAAAAAAAGAGAGAGAGAGAGTAAAAAGAAGGTCATCGGCCAAGAAAGAAAAACTGGGAGCTGGTTAAAGGGAGCCCTGGCATTCTTCTCACAGCCCTGTCTGCTTCCTCCTCTCACAGGGTCACTATTCTAAGGCTCGTGTTTCTATCACAGGTTCTCAACCTTTAGCGTGAGTCAGAATTACCTGGAGCGGAGGTCTTTCTATCAAGTTCCCATCTGAGACTAACTCTGCTGGCATAGAGCCCAGATGTTTTAGAAGCACAGTCTTGTGTCTCTAATCTCTTCTAAACCTGCTCAAATCCCTCTAACCACAAGAAGCACTGTCCAGTTGTTTAGACCACCCACTGCCCAAGGCAGGAAGCCACTATTTCAATTATAACAGATAAAGTTTGAGTAAGAATACTTTTTATTAATAAAGTATAAACACAGTTACTTTGAAATAAAACCAACAGAAATAAGTATACTTCATTTAAAAAGATGAAAAGCAGACTGTTTTTTAAAAAATCAATTTCCAAAACCTCTGTTCCAAATTGTCATGGACAGTGTTTAAATGTTTCACAGAAGAAACCCTTGCAGGCCCAAAAGCAAGTCCAGTTGCTGAATAACACTGCCAGGCCAAGTCTCAACTGATGCATTTAGCTTAGTCGCTAGCCTTCCTCTGCAGAGATAGTAAAGGCTAGGCAAGGTGGTCATAAGCCAGGCCTGTCTGCTCATTAGCACTTGCTAAAGTCACAGGTCCAAGTAACACCTCTTAGGTGATTCCTGTGCTCAACACTCCCCGCTCACTTTATTTTGCTACAGACTACCCAGTCCAACACATGAAAGAGGCCTTAGACATTCTGCAGCTTAACTTGCCATCAGCCTATATGGCAAGCATCACTCCTACAGTGTTCTTGGAAAGAATAACTAGAACGGTCAGTTGTCAAGCCAAAGATGAAGATACGGATGCTCAGGGCTGTGCAGGAGATATCTGGTTCCCTGGCCTGTTCTTCATGGGGCCTGACTGTGGTCTCAAGTAAACCCTTTAAAGCTTTGGTTCTGAGATAATGAAATGGCTCAGTGGATAAAGGCACTTACTGTCAAGTCTGATAATGTGAGTTAATCCTGGGACGCAATTGTGAGAATTGCTTCAAGTTGTGCTCTGACTCTACATGTGTGCCATGGCACTAGTGTGCTCCCTCCCCCCACATACATACATATACATACATACATACATACACATACACACGAGAAATAAATAAATGTAGCGACTAATTAAAACTATGATGCCTAGGGCTAAAGAAATGACTCCATCAGTATGTGCTTGTTTTGGAAGCAGGAGGACCCGAGTTTGATCACTAGATCCCTAAAAATGCAAAATGTACAGTTTGAAGGGAAAGGGATCACTGGGAACTGTTTTAGAGCTAAATCCAGGCTCCAGTGAAAAAGGTTTAAGGAGAAGCTGATGTTAAATGGAATAAAGGGAGCGGTAACTTCAGGGCAAGACCCCACCCAGCAATGCTTCCAACTTGTGGAAAGGAATCAAAGAAAACTTACACAGTAAAGGAAAGCATCAACAACAAAAAGCTAGTGCAAATGTAATGAAGGAGGGGGCCAAGTTCCAGCCCCAGCAAGCAGCAGAACTTGGCAGCCTCAGCCATATGATTCTGGCTTCGTAGTCAAGGATATAAGAAAGGAGTTGTGAAATCTCCCTCCATGGCTAAGAAAAGCTGCTGAAGCCAGGCTTGTTGCAGGGGTGTCCCTATGGAAGCCCAGAGGGGCCATAAAGCTGTGAAAGTAAAGCCTGGATTTCACTGGAGATCTCACGATGTTGGAGATGCCAGAGTCGCAGGATACCTGCTAGGAAAGCTGCTAACAGGGTGTGTAACCAGCCTAAGAGAGGCGAGGTTTTGCAGTCAACAAGGAGTTAGAAATCTGAAAAACACTTTGACATAGGACATGGAGATACAGAGTTTGTCCTGCTGGCTTTCTGTCTTTTTTGGTCCAGTCTTTCCTCACTGGGCTCCTTTCCTCCCTTTTGGAATGGTAATTTATATTCTGCACCGTTGTATGTTGGAACTATGTGATCTTCTTTTTGATTTTGATTTTATCAGAGGTTATAGTTAAGAGATTGCTGTGAGTCTCAGAAGCGACTTTGAACTTTGGGGTTTTAAATAGTATTGAGGCTGAAAGGTTTTGGGGACTTTGAAGCTGGACTAAATGCATGTTGCCTTATGATATGGCTACAAGCCTGTGGCGGCCAGGGAGTGGTGTGGTTTGAAGGAGAATGGCTGGCTCTTATAGGCCCACAGATTTGAATGCTTGGTCACCAGAGAGTGGCACTGTTTAAAGAATTAGATGTGGCCTTGTTGCAGGAACTTTGTCCCTGCGGGTGGACTTTGAGGTTTCAAAAGCTCATTCCAAGCCCAAAGTTCCTCTTTTCTGCTGCCTCTGAATCTGGTTGTAGAACTCTCAGCTACTTCTCCAGCACTATGTCTGCTTGTGTCCCAGCCATGATGGTAAAGGTGTAAATGTCTGAAATCATAAGCAATTAAATGCTTCCTTTTTGTAAGAGTTGCCATGGTCACGGTGTGCCCTCACAGCAATAGAACCATGACCAAGACAACAAGGGCTTTTCTGTTAAATTTAAATTACATGAAACATTTCTAAAGGTAGGGCGTGAGTACCAGAATCCTAACAGCCTTCATCCTGTGCTGAATGACTAGAAGCAGAGGAAACAAGCATTGACTGTAACAGAAAGAGGTAGAGACACAGGACAGTACAATCGAGACTACCACATGCACATTGACAGATGTCAATCATTTCCTCATAGGATGTCAACCACGAAGACTGCAAGGGGCCTTTAAGAGGCTAAGGAAAGGTAAGGATGACCACCCTGCTCCTCACAGTGGTCTGACAATCCCATAAGCTGCAGGAAAGTGCAAATCAAAAGGCAACGTTTGCCACCACGTGTAAGGGGTAAAGTCACTTGAACATGATGGCCACTAACTCCTCCCCTCAGTCGCTCATCTTCTAGCTGATCTGTGTCCCACAAACCCCACCTCCCCTAGTGACTACAACTGAGGAGGGAAAACAATGTTCTCACCTTTACAGTGCATGATCAAAACCTCGTAAAGTTGTTCTGAACTATGATACCTTTGTGTGTGTGTGTGTGTGTGTGTGTGTGTGTGTGCGCGCGCGCGCGCGCGTATAAGTCTTCTTTAAAATTTCCAGATGAGGTAGGGAAATAGCGCAAGCATGGAGTATTCACGTGGAGAGCACCAAGTCCTGACTTCTATTGCCAGAACTGCATAATCCAGATGTTGTGTGGGAGGCACTGTGCAGGCAGGAGAAATGGGCCAGGCATCGGTGATAGTGCAATTGGATCTCTGAGTTCAAAGGCAGCCTCGTCTCCAGAGCAAGCAAGGTCCAGAACATCCAAGACTACACAGAGAAACCCTGTCTCAAGAACAAGACAAATTTTTTAAAAAGGAAATAAAGAACCTGAAACATGGAAGTTCCAGGTCACCCTCAGCTACCTAGTACGTTCAAAGTCATCTAAGGATACATGACACCCTGTCTCAAAAGACGATTAAGTAATTAACAAATTTAAATAAAAATTAAAACTTCAAGGCTTTACAGTTAAATGGTCTTGAAATGTGCTTGTTCTAATCTCCCATGAAAGCTAATTTGAGGTGGACTTCTGAAAAGCATAATTTCTGCAGTACAAGAGAAAAGAGTTTTTCTAGGAATGCCTGGTCATCTGTCAAGATAATTGCTGAATTAGAAGTAAGAAAAAATACAAGGCAGAAATCTCAGCACAGACATGTGCCGTAAATATAAAAGAGCTGTCATGGAGGCACAGTGGTTAATTCCCGAGACCATCCATTGTTTCAATTCACGAATACACCTGAAGCATGGGAGGGCAGGCATTGTCAAAGGCAAAACTATAAACATAGGACATTTTCCAGGGGCAGACAGAAATCTATCCCAGGCATTCAGCTATTGATCTATCTCCTAATTACCCCTTCCTTTGTTATTACTGCTTTCAAAATCAGGAGAGCTTACCCTTTCTCCTTTTCATTTAGCCCTCAAATGCCTACATGAGGCTGACAAGGAGTAGGTCTTCCTGCCTCTGAAGCTTCTACACTTAGAACTGGTCTCTGAGCCAAATACTTCAGAAGGGAGGCCATGGACACAGATAGGCCGCTGGCCGAATGCTCTTCCCCTGCTTACACATGGAAGAACTGCAATGGCTCCGACCGCACCGCCCCCCACCCCCACCCCCAGGCACGGCGCCCGGCACCGCGCCAGGCATAGCCTTCGCTCTCCATCACCATGCTCCGGCATATCCTTCACAGCTTCAGAAAGAACCATTCTGAGCTCCCCTCGTGAGTCTAAATTCACAATTTTGTATTTGGTCCTTCAAATTTCTTTAACACAAAACCTAACAAGGCTCACTCCGGCTCTATCCATCCAAGTCCTAATTCACTGTCAGTCCTCGGGAGGCCTTGAATTTTGAGTTTTCATTCTCAGGCTCCAAAGTCCTCTTGAAGAGAATTCTGAAGACGCTCTCTGCAAAATGAGTCGCATTCAAACACCTACTGCAGAAAAACAGCTCCAACTCTTGAAAACGGAAAGCCGTAACCAGAAATAGATCACATATTATTCTCCAGCCCTTGTGGGAAACTTCTCGGGACCTATTGCTCAAAAGCATATCTCAGCTCAGCAAAATCAATACTCTCATTTTTTTTTTCCATTCTAAGAAACTATGAGCCCACTTGAAGCTACATTTAAAATAACAATCAGCTCTTCTAATTCTTCCCTACTTTTATTGCGAACTAAATCTATTGTGGAAATGCAGCCTCAAAGTAAGCCTTCCTCCCACGCCTCCCCCCACACCGCTTCTAAAACATTCTAAGTATGAACTGAGACCGTGTCTGTCCCCCTTCACATTCATGGGAACCGGGATGAAAATGAAGTATGCAATGCGTTCCGATATACCCTGTAGATGCTCTGGTACCTCCTAGTGGTTCAGGCAGAGCTGTTGGAAACTGATAACAAACGTGATCGGTAATAATACTGAACAACATATTCCCACCTCAAACACAAGCTCCTAGCTCAGCAGAGGTACAAACCTCATGGACCTCTTGGAATGTAGGAGACAGGCAGTGGCTATATCCATTTTATGCTCTTCTTAATTTAACGACGGGATCCACTGTTTCGATTCTCAAAGATCAGTAAGGCAATAAACGTACAGCAGTTCACACCCTGGTCTGTAAGTTCTCTTGCTTCGGTACTGTTTCAGAAATCCTCTGCCCCTCAACCTATATTTCCTAGATGTCTGGGGTTTTAATTTGGCTTCCTTGGTCAATAGTTCCTGGAGTGTAGGGTTATTTCTTTTAATCATTTATAATTGAAAGTTTCCATCTCTTAGGTCCAGGAAGCCATCTTTACTCACTCAGTTCCAACTCCAGGACAGCCACAGCGGTTCCCTGTAGATCACAGTGTCTGGTACCCATGATAACCAGCATCCCTCTTACTACACTTCTGCTATGGCTGCCAAGACATTATCAGGAGGCTTCTATTTTTCTTCTTAACAAGAGTAGTGTGATTTATGGTCTGCCTCATTGCCACACTTGGACAGGGACTGCAAAGCTAGCAAGTGTTCTCAGTACAACTGGATGCTCACACCTTCCTCTGGTTTAGTCATAGAATGAATGTTTCATTCGCCTTTGAGATTCCTTTCAACTGCTCAACCAGATACTGATCTGGACACCACCGAGCTCTTACCCAGAACAAAGATAAGATAATATTTTAAGAGGTTAGTGAATTACACTAAAGAGATCCCTGCCCTGAACATACAAGTAGAAACAAGAGTTTGGGAAGCTTGGTACTTCCCTCCCTCTGGGAACCTCCCTAGGTTGAGAGTCCTGTATGTTTACTTCAGTGTCATTGGTGTGTGCCATAAAAATATCTCTTAAGTTTCCTTTCTAGATGTTTTGCTAAGTTAGAATTCTAGAAAGACATAGGTCTCCCAAGTTAAAATGCTTCTTTTAGCCATAAAGGATCTGGATGATATGATAATATGCATTTTTAATGTAATTCAATAAAAATCACTTAGTGTCATCCCCCCTTCCTCTTGATCTTCTCCATGTCCTTTTAGCTTAAAAGATATTAAAATCAATGCAGTACCAGGGGAAATGTTGAATTGTACTTTAAAAAAAAAATAATAATTGACTTTGATCCTGTGCCTTTGACCATGAAAGGTCTTGGTCTTGGTCTTCACCAGTGAGGTTTCTTACTAAATAAGGTTAATGCGCTTTCTGTTTTCTTAATGGTGTGCAAGAGTAAAAAAAAGAAAGAAAAGAAATGCTACTGTGAATTTTCCATAATATGAAGGAATGTATTTTCAAGTCACCGCAGCAAGCATGCAGATTTGCTATCACAATTTAAGACCCAAGCCAGACTCCTCAGCCAAGGAGCAAACCTGCAAGGTTAACCACAGTACGCCTCCTGGGATTGCTAAGGTTGATTCAGATTTGGGGTTTCAAATAATAAGTTTAACAAAAGTGAGAGAGCTTTATATTAAAAACTGGGAAATTTCTGCTGATAAAGAAAGAGAGAGAGTTGGCGAGATGGTTTAGTAAGTAAAAGTGCTCATCCCACAAGCCCCTGATTACTTGGTTTGGAGCCCTAAGACCCATGTAAAAGAGCTGGACTTAGTAAGCACAGTTGTAGTCCCAGGACTCCTAGGGCGAGATGGAAGACACCAGAATTGCCCAGAAGCCTGCAGGCCTGCCAGCCTAGAGAGCAAATGAGAAAAAAGAAAGACCTTCTCTTACCATGACAGAATGAGTTCTCCTGCAAATTATTCAGGATGCTGGGACACACACACACACACACACACACACACACACACACACACGATAGTAGTAACTTACAAGAGACTGCCCATGTTGATGGATCAGAACACTTAATATTTGTTAAGATGGAATGTTTTCCCAAATCAATCTACGGATGCAATATATAGGTTATCTACCAAGATCTAAGCTGCAATTTTTAATTTAAAAAATTGACGAAGTAATTACTATAAAACTGCATGAAAACACAAAGGATCAAGATTAACCAAAGAAATCCTAACTGGAGCACCCACTGTTCCAAAATTTCAATTACAATTTCAAGGCTGTCATAAGCCTAGGTTTAAGACTCAATGAATTGGAACTGAGAGTCCAGAAACAATATCTTACACTGATGGTCAGTTACTTTTATAAAGGATACATAATTCAATGGCAAATGCTTTTATTTTCAAAAAATGGGGAGCTTTGCAAAACTTGGAATCTACCCTATACCATTTATAAAAATTCACTTAAATGGGTTATATATCTAAATATAAATACTAAAACTAGAAGAAAATTAGAAGTAATCTTGCGACCTTGTGTTTGGCAGAGATTCATTAGATCTAACAAGAAATAAAAAAAGACACCAAAGCAGGGGAATATGTCGGACTTCATTAAAATTAACAACTTTTGTGTTTCAAAGAATACTAAGGGAACAATTCTCAGGTAGTTCATAAGATAGGAGAGAGTCTTTGCAAGTTAGATATCTGAGTAGTAATTTGTCTTCAGAGGATGTAAAGAACTCTTACATCAACAAAAAAGGCAAGAGACTATATTTTCAAACAGTGAAACTATTTAAATAAATCTTTCTCTAACAGTGTAAAAAAATAAAACCAATAAGCATATGGAAAGATGTACTGCATCCCTATTGGAGAGAAACTACAAATCAAAACTACCCTAGCGAGCACTTCCTATTCCTCACCATGTCTGTCACTGACGACTTTGCTGGACAACGGCAACGTCAGTGTCTTAGTCACAGTTCTGTTGCTATAAAGAGACACCATGACCACAACAACGCTTCTAAGAGAAAGCATTTGATTGGGCCTTGCTTACAGTTTCAGAAACTTAGTCCATTTTCATCATGGCAGGAACATGGTGCTGGTGACGCAGTTGAGAGCAACGTCCTGATCTACAAGCAGAGAGAGTCTCTCTGGGTCTGGCTTGGGCTTTTGAAACCTCAACACACACACACCCGTGACACACTTCTTCTAACAAGACCACATCTCCTAATCCTTCTAATTCTTTCAAAGAGTACCACTTGTCAGTGACTAAGTATTCAAATCTATGAGCTTATGGTGAACATTCATATTCAAAGCACCCCAGTTAGCCAAAACATCACAACATGTGGTAATAAAGATATAGTATCAGGATCTTAGAAAAATAGTTTGACAAGACCCCCAAAAAGTTAAACAGCTTCATCATATAACTCAAAACACCCAAGGGAAATAAAAGCATGTGTCCACACAAAAGCACATTCATTCAGGTTCATGTTTTTCTTAGGCCTGAAAGTGGCAACTGCAAATACCTGTCAACAATGACTTGGATAAGAATAGAGTTGGTGCAAGAAGAGACTATTGTGCCACCTGGGGCGGAATGAGGTACTGATAGTAAATACCACAACAATAGACCTTGAAATTATAACACTGAAAAATTCATCCATCAAACACCATTTATGCAAAATGCTCACAATACACAAATCCTTATGGACAAAAAGTAGATTGGTGGTTGTGGGTATGGGTGAGGCATGGGATGTGACAGCTAATGAGCATGGGGAAAGGGTACCTCAGAAATACTCTGGAGCCATGACAGCTAACTCAGTGTGGGATCCTAAGGCTGAATTCTTTTGATGCCTTGTTTCTTTATTTCTTACTTTTATTCTGTTTGCTCTTTTCATCCCAAACAGTAACACTGACCTGAAAGTTTAATTTGACAGGAATTAAAATAATAACTTTATACCAAATGCCGGATTCTTCACAGAAAAATGTCACGACAGCGGAACGGCTATGAATTTTCATGGTTCCCAAGAGTTGGAGGAGCTGATTCAGCGAACACCGGTGACAGTTCAGGAGACAGAACTGTGAGATAATCGGACTGGGTTCTTCCCAGTCTCGCATCGACACTAATTATAGCAGGAACCTCACTCCAGCCCATTTAAGACAGGAAAGCTAGTTAGAGAAGCCGCTGCCAAGTCGAAGTCTTCAGAGAAGCTGTCAGTCTGTGTGCAGAGCGCGGGTGAAGTGTGCTTGTTTGGGACGGAAGCTGTTAACATCCCTAAAGTAAAATGGTTGGATTTTTTAACCCAACTTCAGATTTGAGAATTTTGTTTTCCCCTTTCCAAGACCCCAACCTCACCTTTTTTTCTTATACTCGGAACCAGAGAGATGACTAAGTGGTTGAAGGGTATGGATGCCAAGCCTGACAACCAGAGTCCAATCTCCTGGATCCACATAGGGAAGATGAAAGGTGAGCCCTACCAGATGTTCTCTGACGCCACACCTCCCGTGGTATGTGTGCATCAGACACAGACAAACACAAATAAAATGCAAATAGAAATTTAAATAGGGATTATATTTTCTTTGTACGAATTTCTTTTTTTTTTTTTTTTTTTTTTTTTTTTGGTTTTTCGAGACAGGGTTTCTCTGTGTAGCCCGGGCTGTCCTGGAACTCACTCTGTAGACCAGGCTGGCCTCGAACTCAGAAATCCGCCTGCCTCTGCCTCCCAAGTGCTGGGATTAAAGGCGTGCGCCACCACCGCCCGGCTTGTACGAATTTCAAAACCTGAAGAATGAGCACTTCTTGACGGAGCTCAACGTTAGGCTCTTCTTTGAA
Source organism: Mastomys natalensis (assembly GCA_021653895.1). Lineage (NCBI taxonomy): Eukaryota > Metazoa > Chordata > Mammalia > Rodentia > Muridae > Mastomys > Mastomys natalensis. Next base: position 226,994 of record JAJTUV010001988.1, read on the forward strand.
CTTCATATGTTAATCATCTCTTCTCTCTCTCTCTCTCTCTCTCTCTCTCTCTCTCTCTCTCTCTCTCTCTCTCTCTCTCTCTCTCTCTCTCTCTCTCTCTCTCTCTCGGCCACCAGGCTCATTGAAGCCTTGGGAAGATTTACAGTGACTTTACTTTCACAGTTGGTTTTCTGGGAAGGTTAACTGCAGCACCTATTGTCTTAGTGAGCGTAACATCACCTCTCTTTCTGAGAGAGAAATATCAGGAAACTGGTACAGGAAACGGAAACAACATTAGAAGGACTCAACAGAGCACAGAAAAGAGAAGCTCCAGAGTCCAACTCTCTGTTTCCTCAGTTATTGTCTGTGAAAATGCGATCAAACCATCTTCCTTCAAAACTCAGGAGGGAAAGAGGATTTGTAGAACTCGTGGTAGTTAAGACACTGTTAGTTGCTATCATCATCATCATTATCATCATCATCATCATCATCATCATCACTCATCATCATCTGTATCACTCTTTTCTTTGAGCTTGCCCAAAAGGTTAAAAGCATAAACCACTATAACGTTCCTCTTTTGGTTTTCTTAATCCAAAATTCTATGCTTATAAAAACTAAAAATAATTAATACTAACAGAAGTATCAGATGTATCTTTATAACAAGATAGCTGTGAAGATAGCTTGCATCTGACAGAGGAACAAAATTACTCGCTTAGTCTGAGAAAGCAAGATAAATATGCAAATCATACCAGGGCTTTTTCTCGTAGATGCCAGAAAGAAATTAAGATAAACTAATTACTCCAGTAATCTGCTCAAGATCTTGGATCAGCCATGATATGATTTACTTATGCAGTACCTGGAACATCATCTAACTGTAGTAACTGATCCAGTTACTGATATATCCTTGGGCATAACAGTACATCCTAGCGTCTATTACAGAGATAAGGACAATATCGCGTGCGCACACCGTGGAATAGTATTCAGCTGATCAAAGGAAAGTCTTGCAAATATTTTCAAGTGGTTAAAAGTTGGGGGCATTTTGTGCAGCAAAATAAGCCAGCCATAAAGAATACAGTGCTGTATGGTTACACTTCCATGAAGCAGATGGGGGTCTCAGAACTATACAAACAGAAGATAGAATGGAAGCAGCATGGAGCTAGAAGAGGAAGGAAAGGGTTAAGTAATATTGTCTAATCGCTGTGAAATTTCAGTTTTAGGGGATTAAAAAAACTCCAGAGATAGATCATGGTGATAGTTATACAACATGAAAAAAGGATTTAATACTATGGAATTGTGGATTTTTAATATATATGATGGTAAATTTTGAGGTATGTGGATATATTACACAAAAATGGCAACATGAGCTTAGATAACCTTACATAAGAGAGATGCTCAGTGGTCAAGGGCCATCTGCTCTTCCAGAAGACCCAGGTTTGACTCCTAGCACCCAAATGATGGCTCACAGCCCTCTGTAACTCCAGTCCCAGTGATGTTATGTTCTTTCTGGCCTCCATGGACACCAGACACACAAATGATGCACAGACATACATGAGGGCAACACATCCATACACACTAAATGATAAATAAATAAATAATAAATAAATAAATAATAAATAATAAATAAATAAATAAGAGTTTAAAATATAATAGACCTAATTATGACCACCAAGAGTTTTTTTAAAATCCGATAATATTTATATTTGTGTTATTCACAACAGAGACAGACAACTTTAATGTCTATGGCGACCTGGAAATAAGTAAATTACTTTGGTAGGATCCTAACTATCATCTGTTAATTGATGCTTGAGAAACAAACCACGTGTAGACAACAGTCTAAACGACACACAAGGTCAGATACTTAATCATTGGCAGTAATTGTTTATCTGGATGGTAAAGCTCTAAGTACTGTACTCATCAGAGAAGTTATTACTTTCAATCTCATTGACAATAAAGATGGCATTACCTGTTCCAATAAAGAAAAAACTATATATATTATATATATTATATATATTATATATATTATATATTATTATATATTATATATATATTATGGTTGTAACACATTTTTGTTGCCAAGATCACTATTTTACGGTCATTTTTTTTCAATGTATCGATTCTTGAAATTTCAAATCAGTGACAAAATATTCCATTTTTATTTCCAAGCTTCAGAACTTCAACCATAAATCCTCTCAAGTCATCTAAGCATTAAGGAATGTATGGGATGAAATAGAAATTAAATCTATAATTTGAATCCAGACACAAAACAGTATTCTGAACACAAAGTAAGAGTCCGTGTCAAAGTAGGAAACTCCATATTTTCCCACTCTCCGTCCTCTGCACCCCGCGCCGACACTGACATTTTCCTTGATTTAACAAATGCTTTCATCTGGATAAGAAAGCTGCCTTCTCCTGCTCAGTATGCTTTCACATTCTAGTTTTTCATGAAAATTATGGTATTCACACTTTATCAAAGAATTTAGAAATATATCTGGTGTGTCAAAGGTGCACAGCCAATCTGTCTAGAATAAATAAATAACGATGGGCATGATGGTACATGCCTGTGATCCCAGCATTCAGTCAGTGGAACTAGGAAGATCAGAGTTCAAGACCAGTGTTGGCTACATAAGACCCTGTCTCAAGAGGTGTGTGTGTGGGGGGGGTGTAAGAGAGGCAAGAAAAACTAATAATAGAATGAGTGAATGTCCCACAATATAACTATAACTGCTCAACAAAATCATAATGTGAAGTAATATCTGAATATAATTTGGCATGCCCTCACACCATTTGGTAAAATTGACATTTCTTGAAAACTGCTTCGAAGTTTATATACAGTACAGATGAATTTGACATTGTCTGGCAGGACAGTAAAAGAGACTTTAAGTATGTGTGGTCACATGAAGAAATTATAGAACATTAGGAACAAGTCAAAACATAAATCAAAGGCAGTCAGTTGGTTGCAACAGAGGTATTTAGTTGGTGACAGAAGCTTCCTGAACCTGGTGACAACCCCTGCAAGGACGGCCAAAGGTTCCACTCTGAGAGAAGCGGCAGCAGGTGCCTCGCAAAAATAGATGGGGATAATAGATCAAAATTTAAAGAAAAATGTGGGAAACGAAATCCTCGTTCACCTTCATCCTTGCTTCAGTATCCACACCTCTCACTTTTCTCTTCTGATGATCGAAGAGGGAGACGCGCTGATGGTGCTCACCACAGCCTCTCTTTTCTAATCCTGCTGACATCCAGTCTTCTGTCTCTCACCTGCACAGACATGACTACTCAAACTGGCCGTATTGCTGCTCCTGGGGGCACCGATCTTTTAGAGGCAAGAATTATGCTATAATAATTTGGTGGTTTGAATGAAAATGTTCCCCGAGAGGCTCAAGGGAATGGAACTATTGGGAGGTGTGGCCTTGTTGGAGGAAGTGTGTCACTGGAAGTGGGCTTTGGGGTTTCAGAAGTCTCAAAGGAAGAGAGAGTGATACCTTGTCTTTCTGCTGTCTACATATCTGAGTATAGAACCCTCAGCTACCTCACCATGTCTGCCTGCATGCCACCATGCTTCCCACCATGGGGATAATGGAAGAAATCTCTAAACTGTAAACCAGCCCAGTTAAATGCTTTCAAGAGTTGCCTGAGCATACCTGAAAGCTCTAAAACAAAAAGAAACAAGCACACTCAAGAAAAGTAGACAGCAGAAACAACCAAACTCAGGGCTAAAATCTGAAAAATAGAAGCAAAGAGAACAATGTAAAGAAAAACAAAAGAATTGGTTCTTTAGAAAATCAACAAGATAGACAAACTCTTACCCAAACTAACTAAAAGATAAAAAAGAATATTTAAATTAACAAAATCAGAAACAAAATGGAAGACATAACAACAGAAACCAAATAATAATAATAATTATAATCAACCAAAGAATCATTATGTCATACCTTAAAAACTTATATCCCATGAAATTGAAAAATCTGAAACAGATAATTTTCTATATAGATACCATTTACCAAGTTAAATTAAGAACAGATAAATAATTTAAACAGACCTATATAACCCCTAAAGAAATAAAAGCAGTCATTAAAAATCTCACACAACAACAACAACAAAAAAAAAAACCAGGGCCAGACAGTTTTAACACTGAATTACCAGATTTTCAAAGAAGAGTTAACACCAATACTCTTCTAATTATTCCACAAAATGAAACAGAGGGAACATTGCTAAATTCATTTAATGAGGCCACAGTCACCCTGATACCCAAACTACACAAAGATTCAACAAAGAAAGAGAATTACAGAGACCAATTTCCCTCATGAGCATTGATGCAAAAATATTCAATAAAATAAATACACATAGCCAAATCCAAGAACACATCAAAAAGATCATCTACCATGATCAAGTAAGCTTCATCCCAGAGATGTAGGGTGGTTCAACATACAAAAATCTGTCAACATAATTCACCATATAGACAAACTGAAAGAAAAAAACCCACATGATCATTTCATTAGATGCTGAAAAGATCTTTGATAAAATCAAATACCCCTTTATGGTAAAAAAGTCTTGGAGACAGCAGGGATACAAGGCACATTCATAAACATAATAAAGGCAATGTATAGCAAGCCAATAGATAATATCAAATTAAATGAAGAGAAACTGAAAGCAATTCCACTAAAATCAGGAATAAGACAAGGCTGCACACTCCCTCCATATCTATCTCCAAAATAGTATTTGAAGTTCTAACTGAGGCGATAGGACAACTGAAGGTGATCAAGAGGATACAAATTGGAAAGAATTCAAAGTATATCTATTTGCAGGTATATGATAGAATTCATATGTAACCAAAAAATTCTATCAGGAACTCCCACATATATTAAAAACCTTCAGCCAAGTGGCTGGATGCAACACTAATTTTTTAAAAACTCAGTAGCCCTGCTATATACAAATGACAACAGACTGAGAAAGAAATCAGAAAAACAATACCTCAAGACCCAGCTATACCACCCTTGGGCATATACCCAAAAGACACCCCATGCTACAGCAAGGACGCTTGCTCATCTATAATCATAGAGTCTATTTTTAACAGGCAGAAACTGCAAACAACCTAGATGTACTTCAACTAAAAAATGGATCAAGAAAATGTGGTATATTTATATAGTTTTATTTACATAAGAATGATTTATTTACCTAGCTGTGATATCATGAAATTTGCCACCAAGAGGATGGAACTAGAAAATAATCCTGAACAAGGCAACCCAGATCAAGAAAGACAAGCATGATATATATACTCACTTATAAGTGAATATTAGCTGTTAAGTAAAGGATGATCATATTACAATCCACAGCCCCAAGAGGCTAACTAGGAAAGAGGGCTCTAGGGGAAACATGAGAAGAGTAAATAGAATAGATTTTCTGGATGTACAGGGGCAAGTGGGCATGGGAATGGGAAGATCAGGTTGGGGAGGGAGACAGGGAAGGAGAGAATACAGGGAGAGACTACAGGAATGAGAGGTGGCATTTAGGAGGCTATCTGGAAACCAAGAGCAGAGGAAACTTCCTGTAACCTATTAGGTAACCCAAGTAAGGACTCCTAGCAATGGAGAATATGGAACCTGAACAAGTTGTCTTCGTTTTGGACTGAGACACCAATCCAACCACAAACCTTCAACTCATACCTGTCTTACCTGTAAGATATGCTAGGGCAATGGTGGCTCAGAGCTTGAGGGAGTGAACAATCAATGACTGATCTAACTTGAGGCCCAAATCTTGAGAGCGGGCCCATGCCCAACACTGCCTGGATGGCCAGGAACCAGAAGCTAAATGAGTCAGACCTAGAGTAGAACCCAACGGACTGACCAAAGAAGGATTCCTGCAGAAGCTGATGGGAGCAGATGCAGAAATCCACACTCAAACATTAGGTGGAGCTTGGGGAAATCCCACAGAGAAAGGAAGGAAGGATTGTAGGAGCAGGAGCGGTAAGGACACTAGGAAAACATGGCCCGGAGAACCGACTAAGCATGGCTCATAGGAACTCACAGAAACTGAAGCAGCAATCACAGAGCCTGCATGGATCTTTGCAAGGTTGTCTTCATATATGTTGAGGTTGTTTATCTTGGGGTTTCTGTGGGACTCCTAACAGTGGGAGTTGGCGTGTCTTTGACCCTGTTTTTCCTGTTCTTGTGACCCTTTTTCTCCTACTAGATTGCTATGCCCAGCCTTGATATGAAGGTTTGTGCCTGGTTTTATTGTATCTTGTTATGCCGTGTTTGGTTGATGTCACTGGGAGACCTGCTCTTTTCTGAAACAGAGCCCTGTATCTGGAGGAGAGAGGAGGTCTGGGGTGAAGGTGCCTGGAGTAGTGGAGGGAGGGAAAGCTGCAGTTGGGATGTATTGTATGAGAGAAAAATTTTAAAAAGGAGAAAAAAATAATTTCCATGGTCATGGTGTCTCTTCACAGTAGTAGAAACTCTAAAGACAAATGATAAATCTCTTAGATTTGCTAATGATTGATAAGGATGAACATTGGCCTATTGATGGAATTATTCCTTTTTAATTTTCAGAACAAACTTCTGTCTCTTGATCTTTATTCTAATACTAAATTCTAGAAGTTTTAAGGGTTGGAATTTTTCCTTGTTAAAGACCTCTCATTCTAAGCATATGTGTATCTGAGAAACTAGAACCAATGTGTGAAGACAATATCAGACTCATACAGCCTTTGTAAACAAACATTTTATTTCATCTTCAAACAAACTCAATGAAGCCACCATCACTTTCATTTCATAGTTGAGAAGACCAAGCACAAAGAAAATGGGATAATCTGTTTCAGATCTGGTTACTAGAAAGATGGGGACTTGAACCCATAGCTGGTTTGCTCCTAAGAAGGTCATTATTCTCTCAGCATGCCACCATGGTCAGATCTGGAAGCTTTAGAAAACATGTATTTTATGTCTGAACTTTCCTACCTAGAAGTATGACCATGTATAGAAGCTTGTATGCTTGGTATCTGTGATATTAATTTTAAATATCAACTTTTACCAAAGCTTAGAATAATCTGAGAAGAGAGTCTTAGCTCATGAATTGAGTAGATCAGGTTAGCCTGCAGCTGCATCTGTAGAAAATTATCTTGATAATTGATGTGGGGGTAGCTAGCCCACTGTGGGCAGCACCATCCTCTAGGCAGGACATACTGAACTATGAATAGCATGAGAAATCTAGAGAAGTAGCAGAAATAAGCAGCTTCTAACTGCTCATTTCTTTCTACACTTACTGTAAATGTGACAGCTACTTTATGAAACAATGGAAGGGGTGTATCAAAATGGTCAGTTATAGTCCAGCAAGAGATGGCTGAGTGTGGAAGGACCCCTGATCAAGCCTGATATCCTCTTCCACACACATGTGCGGTATGTACATATGCGCATCCTCCTACTTCATAATTGCACATATGTGCAATCCTTCTATACTACATAAGTAAACAAACATAATTTAAAAAAAATGAAGGCTAAGTGGGATGGTACAGTTTTAATCTTAGCACTCAGGATGCAAAATCAGACAGAGAGCTTCAGTCCAGCCAGGGCTACATGGTCAGAGTCTGTCTCAAAATTATGTGTGTGTGTGTGTGTGTGTGTTGTGTGTGTGTGTGTGTGTGAGAGAGAGATAGATAGATAGTAGATAGATAGATAGATAGATAGATAGATAGATAGATAGATGTTATATAACAGAACAGAGACTTGAAGAACCAGGAAACTGTCTAGAATATAAGTTTAAAATAACAGGAAAACATGTCTAGAATATCTATGTATTTTAAACTGTTAACCTCTAGGCAGTATTTCCTGGTTCCCCAAGTCTCTTGTTCTGCTGCATAAGCTATGGTATTAGCCACTGGTGAGCTCACAAGTTCTTGTAACTAGCACCAAGGGACAAAGCTTTTCATGGGCAAAAAACAACAACTGGGGGTTGGTTGTTTAATGGCCTCATCTGAGATTATGCATCGTTTTTCTTTACTAATCTCATCCCTCCCATGTGTTTCTGAGTGTGAGTGTGTGGTGTGTATGTGTGCGTATATCCATGTGCACACATGCATAGGAGGCCAGAGTTTGAATTTTGGCATTTTCTTCTACTGCTTTCCACATTATTTTTGAGACAGTCAGTCCCTCACTGAACCCTGAACACACTAACCCCATAGATATTTACAATTACTGCTTATTACTAAACGATCTTTATTTTAAGTTATAGAGACAGAAATGTTAGCTGTCCTGATCTGATCTTTACAAACAGCACATGCGCGTCAATTACCCATACTGTACCATTTTGATTGTACAACTAAAATAATAATATTAAAAAGACTGTGATTTTTTTTCATTTGTATTTGATCTAAATTTAGCTTATTCTCATTATTTGTTTGATTGGGTTTTTAAGGGACTGTGTCTCTTGTGGTCCAGGCTGGCCTTGAACTTGCTGTGTACCTGAATATGAGCTTGACCTCCTAAGTGCACCGCCTCTATCTCTGAACGCTGGATATCAGGTATGTACCACCACTCCAGACAGTTTAATCCAAGTTTAAATTTCTAACTATTATTTTATTTAGATTTCTAACTGAATATTGATTAGGAAATTTTTATTTTGCTAATTTTATTCTTATTATATTTTGAAGAGTGGTATAATTTGATGATTTCTGCTTCTTTTTTAAATTTACAATCCAGCCATTGCCCTCCTCCCGCAGCTCCTCATCTCATTCCTCCCGCCCCCTCATCAGGCCTCCCCACTCCCTGGGGCCTCAAGTCTCTGAGAATTAGACATATCCTCCGCCATGTATGTGTCCTGAGCTGCAGACCAGCTCTTGGATGCTGCCTGGTTGATAGCCCAGCGTCTGTGAATTCCCAGGGGTCCGAGTCAGTTGAGAATGCTGGTTTTCCTATAGGGTCGCCTTCCTCCTCTCCTCTTAGGCTTCTTCCAACCTTCTCCTAATTCAACCATAGGGGTCTCAGACTTCAGTCCAATGGTTGACTGTAAGTATCTGCCTCTGTCTCAGTCAGCTACTGGTTGGGCCTCTCAGAGGACAGCCATGCTAGGCTCCTGTCTGTTGCTCTGGCTGCGGTAGATCTCCTGGGAGATCTGCAAACTGGCATATTGAGAGAGGTAGACATTCCGATCTGTCCCGGTGCAGACCGGAGATGATTTCTTTCTGCTTTTAAGTTGTGATGACCTTTATCCTGTGACTCAGTGCTGTGTTCGTATGACACACATAGACAATGTTTTCTCTCCTTGGGAGGTGTTTAGATAAACATGAAGGTGTGCTCCGTGTGCTTTTTTTTTTTTTTTTTTTTTTTTTTTTTTTTAAGTATCACGTTTAGTAGTCTGGACACTCTTGGCAACAGTGTGAGTTTTCTCCAACCTCTATGTAAAGTAGTTGCAAAAGGTACCCATTTCACTAGCTCATGGCGGGAAGAATTACTTCTTTTCCACAGACGTGGGAGGTGGTGTCAGTCTAGTGAGAGATCCAGAAACTAGTACGAAAAACATTGGTCATCCTTCAGTCGTTTCTCAGGGCTTCTATTTCCCCCTCTACAGCTGTACGTGATCATGTCTGCCTGGCAAACACTGCAACGTGTGTCAGGAGAAGCCAAGAGATAAGAAATGTGACCAGCATAAAGTGGTTAAGAAATGAAAGTACTAAATACGAGAGCTGAAAGGAAAGATAGCTGTAAGAACCACCAAGCATGGGCATGTGTGTTCTACTGGCTCATTCCCAGCCCCCAACCACCTTCAGCTTTGGGGGACACCCTGCCTCCTGCATGGAGACACCGCCACCCAATAGCGTAAGGCTCTCTCTGCGTAATACTGGCGCTCCCATCCTGCTGAAAGTGTGTTGTGAGAAAGAGCAGAAAGCTGCCAGTAGCGCAAATTCGCGCTTCAGCACAATTGGCCCAGTGGAGCCTATGATGCCTCCCCCTCCTGGAGTGGAAGCTGAATGGCAGATGCTGCCCAAATGTTCCTTAATCGAGAGGCTTCCGTCCCCGGACGCCCCTGGATCTTGGACAGAAAATCTCGGTCGAATATGCAGGATGAGAAGCCTCCAGACCCTGTGCGCCCTTAGCGCCGAACTACAGAGTCAAATGCAAGCCTTGTCCGGGATGAAGACGAAAGAGATCGATCAAGGTCTGGCTGCGGGCTTCCAGCGAAGATGCTGCGCGCAGGGCACGCCAGCCCCAGAGCGGCTCCGTGCGTCTCTGCGGCACCCCGGCGCCTGCAGGCCCCCTTTCCCAATTTGCCCTCCGGCCATTCGTCTGCAAATGAATTCCCTGCACTTGTGAGTGAACCCACACAAGTTCTCTCCGCACGGTCCTCCTACTCTTTCCCCCACTGAAAGGTGGGGGTAGTTTTTCAACCTTAACCTCCTGCTACCTGGAGGAAGGTGACTGTACTGGGAGGGAGAGGGATTGTTTTACAGGTTCCAAGGCGTTAGAATTAGATACCAATACCAAAGTGACTTGTTTTCTTCCTTTGCCTTTTGACAACCGGTGAGCTGACAGCTGCCTGGGCGCAACCCCGGGGCTCACTTTGCAGCCGGGCACTGAGTTTCAGACTGTAGCCTTGCTCTGCGTAGACCCGGGCCTCTTCGCCCCTCATCCGACTCTGCGACGGACGGATGCTGACGGCATCCTCTGAGCATTGGTTAAAGCCCGACATATTCACCTTTGCACCTCCTGTTTATCTTACGGTCGCCGCAACCGCCTCCATCTCCCCCTCCCTTCCCGCCTCCTTCTCTTCCCCATTCCTACCCTATCATCATTTGCACCACCACCAAAATACGTGCCTCTTTGGTAGAGTCGAAGCTCCCCGCTGAAGCGAGGGGGAGGGCGACACCCATCCCCCCCCCCCATCTCTGCCTAGGCTCCGGGTTTTACTGCAGCAATCGGAGGTGACAGCGCCACCTCGGTCTCCTCTGTAGCTCTCAGAGCCCCTGCTCCCCCCAGTAACGCGGAAAGCGCCCCCTCTTGAGAGACTAATCTCTGAAGAAATGAGAACAGGCTGCAGAAAAAACGAATTTTAGAATGTAGAAGTCACTGGCTGCTTTCCTCGGAGAACAGCCCAATCTCCCAGAACTGAGTATCAGCGCATAGGAAGTTGGGACCTTAGAGGAAGGGGGAGGGGACTGGTGCAGCCCGCATTCTCTTCTGGAAGGAGTCGCTGCAAGCCCTGCGGTTGGACATAAGTTTGCGTAAGAGTGTTTTCCTTTTGTCAATTATTAATCACCGGAATCAGTTTGGCAGAACTGGAGTTTTAGCAGTAGTGCAGAGGGCGGGGCCCGAACACCTAACTCTGAGAGCCTCGGCTGCGCCCAGCGCAGTGGCAAGCTAACTGAAGCTGGGGAGAAGCCAGAGCATCTAAACTCACTCAAAGGCAGGAGGTAAGCATCTTTCAAAATACCTACGTCCAAACTAAGGAGCTTTCATAGCACAGAGTTTCTGTCTGCGTGGGGGAAACTAGAGCTGAGCTTTAGTGCAATTTATCTGCTTATTACTTAACTATATTACAACTTTAAGAATTGAACGGGTGGTCTTGGCATTGACTATGTTGGAAACTAAGATGCTTTACTCAACAGAAGCCAAACTTTATTACTGGAACTTTCCCAGCCAGAAGAAAAATATTTTACATCATTTTCATTATTCATCTTTGTGTAGTTTGTTAATATTCAGGGAAATATCTTGAGATGCACTTGGCTTCCTTCTTTAGGTGGTAATATTCATTTAGTTCTCTGCTCTTTAGTTTACTCTAGGCAGTGGCACAGCTTCCAGCAGGTAAGGCATAGCTAGCAAAGAATGTGTTTTAGTATTTTTCTCCTGATTATTAAGCACAGTGTGTTTTCTCATGGATGCTTATATGATTGTCACGGCAGTCAAAATCCTCAGCCTATGGAGGAATACGTGTCCCTGGAGGAGCGCATGTCATAGTGTCTGTGGGGAGCACGGGTTACAAGTGTTAGTCCTGACTTGTTTCAACTGGAAGAGCATTCAACTGGTTGCCAGTCTATGCATCAGCCTGGCATGCGCCAATACAGAATTAGTAGAATTGTTAAATCTAAACTTTAGACCCCCAAAGTCCAAATAAATGCATCAGGGAGTTGGATGTTTGCTTTTTTTTTTGTCTAAGACTTTATGGCAGCGTTAGTTATTTTGAATCAAACGATATTAAGAAATACACAGCCATTTTTGCTTAGAGAACTTTCAAAATGATGTGTGCAGAAAACTAGGGGCGGCTTCATCACTTGGTTTTCACACCTGGCTTATTGCTGTGCTTCTTAATGTAGCCACCATTTACATGATCTTTAATAGTTGTGATGACTTTGTACAGGGATCACTTAGACCAGTGGTTTTCAACCTTCCTAATGCTCCAACCCTTTAATACAGTTCCTCGTGTTGTGATTTTCCCCAACCATAGTTATTTTTGTTGTATTACTTCATAACTGTAATTTTTGCTACTGTTATGAATCATAATAAAATATCTGATTGCAGATGATTTTAGGGGACCCTTGTGTAAAGGTCCTTTTGATCCCCAAAGAGGTGGGAGACCCAAAGTTGAGAACCACTGGCTTAGACCAACAACAGACTTTTGTGTGAGACACACAACCTCACTTTCAAATCTTTCTAAATAACTAAATAATTAATTCAAATGAAACTAAATTAAGTTAAATTAAAAATGACTAGTTAAGGCAAATGAAGTTTTCATTTTAAGTTATCCAAAAAGGAGTTGGGGCTATAAAGGTGGCTCAAAAGAGTAAAGTACATGCAAGCATGATACCCAAGTCAAATCCCCAGCACTTACCTAAAAAGACACAGCACAATGTGTCTGTAATCCTGGAAATGGGAGATAGAGACTGGAGAATCCGGGAACCTTCTCCTGATGTCCATTCTAGCAAAATGGACAAGTTCCTGATTCAATGAGAGAGACCATGCCTCAAAACATAAAATATAGAGCCACAATAAGGCACCAAATATTGACTTCTGACTTCGACACACATGCACAAGTATGGACACATCACATACACACACACACACACCACACACAGAGCCATGTGTATATAACACACACACACACACACACGAGTAAATCATCCAAATAAAACTGAACCTCTAAAATTAAGTCTATAAACACACCCATTTTCAAAACAATAACTGGTGAAAAATTATCTCTGGATTTTATCCTGAGGGAATACAGCAAATAAAGATGTGTTTATGCAAAATAATCCGTAACGAAACAACCCTTGTTGTGAGAACAAAGGTGCATGGTATTTGAGCACAATTCATCTCCAGCCTCACCGAGCTGGATATGGTGGTGATCCAATCTAGCTGGATGATGCTTTGCTCCAGGTAATCTGCAGAGTTCTCTCTCAACCTCGAATCCAGCCCATAGCAACAGCCTAGTCAAAGGAGAAAAAGGCCACTGCCTTCCTCAGCTTTATGTTAGGGAAGCTTCAGCTCAGGGAGGACCAGCAGAGAAGTCATTCTTCCTACAGCCAATGCGCAGCATGTACATGGCCAAAGATGATGAACTCAATAACAAAAAGACAAACAGCCCATTTTAAAGTGAGCAAAGGTTTGAATAGACATTTCTCCAAAGAAGATGCACATAAGAAAGGTGTTTATTTTTACTTATTAGGAAAACAAAAGTCAAAATTGTAATGAAACACCGCTTCACACCAACCACGTGGTTATAAACAAAGTAACCCATATTTACATTTTAAGCCAATCCATGCTCAAATAAGGAAGTTGGGGGTTGGAGGGTTATATAGAATAGCTGAGCACACCTCAGTGCTTTCCTAGTTTACCCAAGGCCTGGGCTTGATTCTTAGTTTCCAAGGAAAGTGGGAAGAAAGGGAAAGAGGAGGAAGAGGAGGGGGGAGGGAAGGGGAAGAGGAAGGGGAGGAGGAAGAGAGGAGAAGGAAAAGGAAGAAGGGAAAAAGGAAAAAGAAGTGTTAGATCTGTCATGTATTACCAAAAGGGATATAAAATGTTGTCATGGAAAATAATTTGATAATTCCTCAAAAGGTTACCAAATAATACAACTCCACTCTTAGACATATATTCTGGAGAACTGAAAGTTTGTGTCCAAAAAAGAACTAGTGCCCAAATCCTTAACACAGTGGTATACATAGCAACAAACAAACAACAACCCCAGAAACAATCCTAGTATCCACTGAGTGATGAGTGAGTAAGTAAAATATACGGAACCAAGCAGCAGACATTTCCCCACATACTTCAGCACGGATGGGCGCTGAAAAGATTCTGCTAGGTGAAGAACAGCACACGTTGTGTGATTCCCTTTACGTAACACATCTCAAACCAGCAAATCTGTAGGGACAGAAATCAGATCAGTTGTTGCTGAGGGCTGGCGTGGAGATAAGCTGGGAAGAGATGGAAGTGAATGCTAAAGGGTATCTTTGAGAGATGGTGAATCTTAGGCCCTGGGAAGGGCCTATTATTAGCTATGGCTGCTACACTGTGAAAAACGTTAAACTGCAGACTTAAACTAGGTTAATTGTATGGTACACAAATGACATCTCTAAGGCAGGTAATTAAAAACCCATCCAATGTAGGCAGGTGTAGTGACCGACCCATAACCCCAGCATGTGGGAAGCTGATGAAAGAGAATTAATTGCTCGTTCTGAGATTAGCCAGAAAATTATTAGCAAGACTCTTGTCTTAAAATGCAAAGGGGAAGCCTTAAAAAAATTTAAAAAAAAATTTTAATTAAAAAAAAAAAAAACCTTTTTAAAAAGATACAAAGGACTAGAGGTGGGGCTCAATCTTAGAGCATTTGCCCCAATACCAGAAAAAAATTATGTAAAGCACTGAAAAAAAACTAATGAACTTAAAGCTTTGGAGTTTGTAAAGTCCCATGTGCCACTGAACCACTACAAAGCTTTTTTCCCCCAATATCCATGTGGAAATATACGAAACCCTTAAGGATGGAGCAGGAGTTACACAGCTGTGTGGCTTACATCACTTTCCATACCTGCCCGGGCTTTTCCTCTGTTCAGAAATCAATCAGATGCCATTAACTCCTTATCATAGGGGATTTATGTGCAATTCAGCATCTGTTTGGACTCATCATCCACCCAGGAGCTGTTGAGGCCAGTTATTCTTCTTGCTTTTAGGTAAATCTAGTCTTTGTCAGTACTTGAGGTTAATTGTTAAATTTGCTATGCTGGCATAGAGAGGAAGGTACTCGAACCTCAGCAAAACCTGAATTTCTGTTCCGTTTAAAACACTTTCATTTACCCTAGGTCAGCTCTAAAGGCAAAAGGCATGGAAAAGTTGGGGAAGCGGCCACTAGAGTCCCCACAGCACAGTGAAATGCCCTTGCTGGAAAGCAGCGACTGTAATTATACCAATCCCCAATGCAAGGGCTCCTAAATAATTCATTCATTCCTCTATTTGTCTCTTGTGTTTCGAGTTCCCACAGCTTCTTCAGCCTGTGCTAAGAACCATGGAATTGCAATGTTTTGTCTAGAGCAAGTGTCGAGTTAAGAGTGCCTTGTAATCTTGTGAGGTAGAAAGCAGCAAAACGTGCTGCCGGGACAATTATGAGCACACTGAACCAATTGGACCTAAGCTGTGTGGATTAAAGTCTTGCTGCTTCCGGAAGACTCAGTGAGTCTCCTTTTCAGCTACACAGTCTTGTCCTTCCATGTGCATGTTTTTTAAGAGTGTTTTTTAAGCTGATAGAAATAGATTCCACCCAGCCTTATTCGTATTTATTAGTATTAGTATTGGTATTAGTATTAAGAAAGTTATTTATTTACTTTACATCCCAATCGCAGTTTCTCTTCCGTCTTCTCCCAGGTCCTCCCCTCTTCTCCCTGGCCCCCCATCCACCATCCTTCGTTTCTACTCAGAAAAGGGGAGACCTCCCATGAATATCAACTAGCCTTGACATATCAAGTTGCAGTATAACCAGGCACAACTTCTCCTACTGAGGTTAGACAAGGCCACCCAGTTAGGAAAAATGGTCACAAAGGCAAGCAACAGACACAGAGACAACCCCTGCTCCCTCTGTTAGGAGTCTACATGAAGACTAAGCAACACAACTGTTACATACATGCAGAAAGCCTAGGTCAGTCCCATGCATGCTCTCTGGCTGACAAATCAATCTCTGAACATCTATGATACTGGTTAGTTGATTCTCTTGGCTTTCTTCTGGTGTCCTCGATCTATCTGGCTCCTTCAATCTTTCCTCTCCATCTTCCATAGGATTCCCCAAGCTCCACCAATGTTTGGCTGTGAGTCCCTGCATCTGTTTCCATCAGCTTCTGGGTGAAGACTCTCTGATGACAATTATGCTAGGTTCTTATCTGCAAGCATAGCAGAATATCATTTATAGTGTCAGGGGAGGGCTCCCTCTCATGGCATAGGTTTCAAGCCAGACCAATCATTGGTTGGCCATTCCCTCAATGACTTGTCAGACATTTCTGTTCCATCTTTACCCCTGCACATCTTGGAGGCAGGACAAATTGTGGGTCGAAGGTTTTGTGTCTGGAGTCTTTCCACTGGAATTCTTGCCTGGCTACAGGAGATGACCAGTTCAGGATCCATATCCCACATTGCTAAGAGTCTTAGCTAGGGTCACCCTCGTAGATACCTGGGAGTTTCATTGTCCTAAGTTTCTAGCTTGTCCCAAAGATGCCACCGGCCCCCATTCCAGTTGTCTCTCCCAAGTACTCTCTCTCCCTCTGTTCTCCCCTAACCTGATCCTTCTTGTTCCTGTCCCCACCCTCTCTTCCATCCAGTTCCTTCCCTCCTACCCAGTCTTTACCTGTAATGATTAGTGTCAAATTTATCCAATTAGAAGACTTCCACTGAAAAAAATTGTTGTGTGTGTGTGTGTTGTGTGTTGTGTGTGTGTGTGTTTGTCCGGGTTGTGTGTGTGTACACAGAGGCATAGGAGACAACCTTGGATGCCATTCCTCAGGGGCAGTCCATCTTTTATTTTTCACTTACTTGGGACTTGTCAAATAAGCTCAGCTGGCTAGCCCGTGCTAGGCTGACTGGCCACTAAACACCAGGGCATCTGTGCTCCCAGAACTGTGATAACAAGCACGCACCATCACGCCCTTTCTTGCTTGCATTCTTGGAATCTAACTCCAGCTCTCGTGGTTGCTCTTTTACAAACTGATCAATCTCCCCAGCTGTGATAAAGAATGATTTTAAGGTCTAATAATTTGTCCATACATTAAACACATGTAGGATAAGTTGATCACATCTCTTCTTTTTCTTCATCTTTTGAGGGAAGGGTTCTTGAGGCAGCACACATTTCTAAATAGCTTAGGCTGGCCTTGAACTCACGATACTCCTGCCTAAGGCTATCAATGCTATGGTTATAGATATGCACCACCACGTCTGGCTTAATCATCACTTTTAATATCACTTTCACTCAGGATCGATAATGCAGATATCAATTCAGTAGATATTTACTCCACAACTGTACTGTGCCAGGACACACTTGGGCCTTGGATAAGTAGCAAATATAGAAACAAAACATGTTGCCTTTAAAGTGCTTATATTCTAGTGGCCATCTCAGACATTAATATCAAAAATAATAGGTAAATATAAATATGTAAAGAGAAAAGAGCTCTGGGAGGAAGGGAGGAATGAGGTACAGTTTTAAACTGTGGACTCAAGCTGAAAAGTAAGATTGTCTAACTCCATACTATAGAAAGCATGCACAACCCTGGCTCTAGGAACCCAGAAAAAGCTACAAGAATTTCTAACTTCAGACAATCTCCAGTCCCCCATGCTGAGGTTTGTGTTCCCCCTTGTTCACCCATAAGCATCATTTCTTTAACCAAAATATCCCATTGTTTCTTAAAGGAAAAGTTATCCCCAACACATATCAAGTATGTACAAAGATGAAATCTCCAACACCTGCTTGAAGAATTACGACTGAACTATTAATAAAGCAGTGTCCTTTTAAATAATATTTTGTTAATTTTGTGAAAATTCCATGCACACATACAATGTATTTTAATCACATTCAATTCTCCACTCTTCCTCTTAGGTCCTCCCAGATCCACTCTCACCCCTTTTCCCTTAGAATCCACTGCGGCTAGTTTGTGCTGACTCATGGAGACAGGGACATCCACTAGAGTGTGGTCAACCTATGTGGAGCCACGCCCTTAAAGAAAACTGACCATTCTTCCCCAATCAATGTCTTAAAACAAAAACCCTCACCCAAGGAGATCCTCAGCCTGGGCTATCATTTCCTTTTCTGTCCCTTGTGCTGAGCTGTCCCACGGATGCATGATACACGCAGTGTTCTGAGGAATTGTATGTACACAATGCAGATCTGGTTCCCCGAAGATAGCACCTCTTGGAGAGCCAAAGAAAGTTTGAGGGGAAGGAACCCTTGAGCGGCAACCTAGGAAGGAACCGGAAGAGTGCCTCTTCCAGGACTACAGAGGGTGAGCAGATCACGAAATCCCACAGGACAGCGGTGGGGGTGGGGGAGAGGGAAAGGCCATCACTCCACCGTTCTAAAATTTCTACACAGATCCCTGGTTTCAAAGGTACCCGAGGACACCTTGTTCTAATAATATATACTGGGTGCAGCAACGTTTCTGAAATGGAGCTTTTTTAGGTCTGGTTTAAAAGGAGCAGGGATGGGTTCTTGTAAGTCAAAGGGAGCATTTATTTTAATCTCAACTGTGAAGCATAAAAATGGTAAGAGTAGAACTAAAAACAAGGTTTTTTATTAAAAGAAAATCTATTAAAATGGGACATTAGAATTGGCATTCATTTATTTAACATGTTTTAATTAAACACTATTGTATGCTAATGGTGAAGGAAAAGACAAGACAATAGAAGACCTTATTCAAATCTCTTTTTTCTAGACTGCTGTGTGTGTGTGTTTGTGTGTATGTATCTGTGTGTGTGTGTTTTACTAGGAACTGAGCACAGAACTTCATTTATTCTAAGCAAGCACCCTGCCAACTGAACTATATCCCCAACCCAATACTCCATTTGCTACAAACTAATTGAATAACATAAGATTTTTCAAGAACATCCAGCCCTACAAACCAGGCCCTGACAGCCTTTCTTCATCCCTCCTATGCCTCAGTTTACCAGTCATAACATTTATCACACTGTAGGGAGATACTTGTCTAATCACCTCTGCTCTCAGGATATGGTCTGGAGACAGTAACCATGTTGGTCTTAATGAACATATACCATCTTATGTCCTTGCTACCTAGTGGATTGAAATAGCTAGGAAGGGAGGGAGGGAGGGAGGGAGGGAGGGAGGGAGGGAGGGAGGGAGGAGGAGGAAGAGGAGGGAGGGAGGAAGGAAGGAGGGAGGGAAAGAAGGAAGGAAAAGTGGAGGGTGGATGGGTGGATGGGTGGATGGGTGGATGGGTGGATGGGTGGATGGGTGGATGGGTGGATGGATGGGCCAACAATCATTAGAATGGTATGCTGAGCTGTGGTTAAAGTTCTTTGTATAGAAAGGCAATGTGGCAGAGCAGTTTGGAGTATGTGCTCTGTAATGTTTTTTTAAAAATCATCAAGTCAATTTTTAAATTTTAAATATTCTAAGTTTTAAATTTTAAATTTTCCTAATATCTCCATTTCTGTGTTTATAAATTGAGCACAGAGACACCAATCCACCCTTAGCAGTGTTGTTAAGTGAAACCCATAAGGCCTTACCTACAAAGCACTCAGCAAAATTCTGGACTATAAATTGCACAATAAATATCTCGAGCTATTATCAAACTAAAACAGCTTTCAGGATGACAGTTTGCTATGTCAGTGTCATACCTCTGATCTTTCGGTTTCCATTATAAGATCAAAGGCTGTCAGTAATGCCAAGCTGGAGCTATCCTGCTGATATGAAGATCAGTGAAAATATTAAAAAGTAAATTTGGAAAGGAATGTAAGTAGCACATTGAACAAGAAAATGAAAAGGACCAGAAGGATAAACAGGGAAAAGGCTCAAGATGGCAGATACAAAGAGATTTTTCTGACTGTCACTCCATCTGTGGCTGCTCACCTTACAGATCAGTGAAACACCAGTTCTGATACAAGCTTACTGTACCTCGAAGAACACCATACCCAGGGTCAGGGAATGTTCACTGATGTACAAAAAGAAAGAAGTGAAACAAGTCCTCCTTGAACTGAGTTTTACCTGTACCATAGGGCATTAGATAGTCTCTTTTGTAAAAAGCACTATTTACAAATCTAATACTCTTTGGGGTATGTCAGCCCTTTAGTCCATTATCATCACAGTACCTCATCAAGCTCCCAAAGAACTGAAGAAAGAGCTAACTGGACCAATCAGTGAAAACCTAGAAATCTTAGTAATTACTTTTTCTTCTGGTAAAGGGCTAAAATACTCTTGGGCTCTTCTCCAATGGGAGAAGTCACAGAGAATATCAAATCTTACAAAGAAACATTGTAATTACTGACTGGAGCCTCTGAGGGCCCTTGGATCACAGAACTGATAGGAAGAGTGACACCTGGGCAGAAAGCACTCACCGGGCAGCGACATGCCTCAGCAAGTGCATCTGCCACCAAGCCTGACCACCTGAAAACAGCCCCTGGGAATGAGATGGGAATGCAGAGAACCAATTCCTGTAGACTGGCCTCTGACCTCTGACTTTCAACTTTCTCTCTCTCTCTCTCTCCTCTCTCTCTCTCTTCTCCACACCACACACACACACACACACACACACACACACACACACACACGAATAAATAAATGTAAAAAACTTTAGGCATAACAACATGCATATCCAGGCCACACTACGGGGAAGGCAGCTATTCTAGTCAACAGAACTTTGTTTCAACTTTCTGTTGTCATTAAGACATGACTGCTATATACTTAGGAGGAAGAAATTTTTAAAGCTTTTTAATGTGTGATAGTTTTAAACCGGGCAAGGTACTTATCCAAACATACATACATATTTCCTGCCTGACTTGGTTCATTATCTGCAACTAAATGGCAACTTAAGTACCTGATGCTAGGAAGTAATAATGCCAAAATAAGAGGTAGGAAGGGTAGCTCAGAGGTAGAATGGCAAGCACAAAGCCCTAGATTCGTGCCTTGGCACCGTAAAAGAAATTAATACACAACTTAAAATATTGTAGATTTCTTTCATAAATCATGTGTGTATCCTCTGCAACCCTTCCATGCATGGTACCCAAAACACTGCTAGGTTCGTACAAATCACTCAAATATTTGTGATAAGAATTGAGCAAATGTATGTTAGGTTAAATTTTAGTTTAATGTAATCAATTAAAAGTGATTTTCAAATCTATGTAGTATTAAATGGGGGAAAACATCCTTAGGTAAAATGAATTGAAAAACTCAACATTCAAAATTAAGTATGCCTTCTCTGGAGTTTCCATTTCTGTGATAAAATGTCATAACACAAAGCAACTTGGGAGGAAAGGGTTTATTTAGATTGCATATCCTGGGTCACAGTCTGCTGAAGAAAATCAAGGCAGGAACCTAGAGGCAAAACCTGAAGTTGAGGCCATGAAGGAATGCTGCTTACTGGCTTGCTCCTTGTGGCTTGCTCAGCCTGCTTTCTTATACCACCTGGACCACCTGACCAGGGGTGGCAGAGACAGCAGTGAAGTAGACCTCCCACATTAATCACCAAGCAAAACCAATGCCCCCACAGACTTGCCAACAGAATAATCCAATGGAGACCTTTTCTTGGTTCAAATTCCCTCTTCCCGGATGCATTTAGGTTTGTGTCAAGTTGATAAAACCAACCAGAACATACTACAACAATCACAAGTGGGTTTAAAAGAGAACAATACATAGAAAAATATCAAAGAGTAGACAATATATCTAATATGGTAATTACATGTGCCTCTATTTCTTGGCCACTCTGAAATTCTTACTGTTACATTTCAGCCTTTTGTTTTTTTCAGCTAGTGCAAGCTTAACAGTCATCAAAACTGTTTAAAAAAAAAAATCTTTCTGTAGACCACATCTGTGATTTCAGCTCAAAAGACTGATACAAGATGGGGAGTTTGAGACTAACCTACCCTATGCACTCAAGAATGTCACTAAAAAGGTTTCAGAACGAAGGAGGATTTGCAAAGCCACAAAGCAACAATGTTTCCCCTAAAGTTACAAACTCTGCTGAACTAGACACTATCTGCCTTCTCTGAAACTGAACTAGTATACAAACATCCGTGTTTGTGACACTGAGATTTGTGACATTATGACAGTCTGATTGCCTGAGCTCTTTTCAATAATGTACAACTGAAGGAGACACTGTCACATAATGGAGACTTACTTACATGTCTTTTGCTGAAGATGTGTTAAGTCTATTCAGTGCATGTGTGTGTACATAAATAATAAAGACATATGATAGGAAGATGTGCAATCTATTCATATCATAACATGTAAAAAAATTAACTTCTTGCAAACGTGTCTCAAATTCTAAATTTAATAATCACTACAAGTCATTGTGTAGCTAAATTCTACAGAAAGTGATAATTCGGCTGCCATAGACATTGTGAACAATGCATGTTAAACTACCAGTTTTTCATATGAAGTTTTAAGTGGAGTAACTCACAAACTGGTTATATGACCTGCTTGACATCGGTACTCATCAGCATGACAACTCTAAGCTATCACTATGCTGATCCTTCACGCTATCACATCAATTTTTATTAACTGGAGTCTAATTGTTTCCTGTCTGCATAATTACTTAAAAATCCATTCTAATGGGAGTGAGTTCTTGGAAAGAGCTTTAACTTTAAGCAGCTGATGCTACAGAATACAAGTTTGATTTTTAGGGGAAAAGCAAAACATAGTGATAGAAAAGAGTGAGAAGCCCGCAATTTGATGTGCCCACCCCCTCATGGAGCAGGGTTTGGGAGGGAGTGCACCTTCATCTCCCACAGGCGTGAGATACATACTCACTCTATTTGGCAGGATGCTGGAAAGAATGGGGTTGTGTGCATTTGTTGTGCTGAGAACAGTGAACTACTTCTCCCTGTTTTACTCAACAATTGAAAAATAAATTTGTTGTTTGGGGTTAGCTCTGTTACTAGACAGCTTAGGCAGAGATGAAATGTAAGACTACAAACAGCACCCCTACACACACCCCGGAGAGGCTGAGCCTTCCCATATTTACTTATTTATTTTATTTAACAACAAAAGGGGCAGCAGCAGTGACAGCGGTAGCCGAGGTGGTGTGACACACTTTTAATCCCAGCACTCTAGAGGCAGATGCAGTGGATCTCTGAGTTTGAAGCCAGCCTGGTCTACTGAGTGAGTTCCAGGAAAGCCAGGGCTATACAGATAAATCCTGTAGTAGTTCTGGTTGGCCTAAAGCTCACTATGTAGACCAGGCTGGTGTCTAACACAGAGATCCACCAACCTCTGTCACTTGAGTTTGGGGATTAAAGGCATGTCAAGGCTTATACCACCACATCCAGCCAGCCTTCACGTCTTACTTAACACATTATTTCATTGCCTAAAAGTCTAAACAAACAACAACAAAAGCAGTCAAGTTGGCCTCGTTCTGGATTTAGCTAGCAGAAAAAAATATCATAATTTAGGGCCAAAGGGACACAAAAGGCAAAAATGTCCCACTGATTTCTCCATTGAGGAACAAACAGACCAGGCTGTGCACGGAACACAATACACCACTGCACCCTCCTACCTCCCTGCTGATGAATCCCCAGATCACAGAAAAGTCCCCTTACCTACCTTACCTACTTACCTGGCTTGTCTCTGAAGGGCTCAAGACAGTGAGCAGAAAAAAAGAATTGCTCAGATAAGAGGGGGGAGATATATATAAAAGGTAAGAAACAAATAATAATTGGGAAAAATTTGCCATTACTTACATCAGAGATACTCTTTACTAAGTTGTGTAATTAATCTCTACAACATGTTTGGGTCACAAATCATACATCTTATTCATGTAGCCATTGCTTAGAGAGGTTTGGCAGCCTGTACAACAGCGTTTCTCAACCTTGGAGTTACAACCCCTTGGGGATTGCACAGATCAGATATCCTCCATATCAGATGTATACATTACGATTCATAACAGTAGCAGTTATAATTGTGAAGCAGCAATGAAAATAATTTTATGATTGGGGACCAATTCAACATGAGGATCTGTGTAAAGGTTCGCAGCTTTAGGAAGATTGAGGGCCTCTGCTCTAGAACATCACAAAAACAACTAAGTTCAAGAGGTACAAAGTAGAATATTAACAAATGAACACATTCTTCTATGATATGCATTCTACTGTAGAGACTGGGTCTTAGAATTGTTGAAATTAGTAAATCTGTCTCTGCTTCTCCCGCCATGGTTCTTTGAGACAGCTGACCTCAAGTTCACGTTTCAGCCACGACTGACTTTGAATTTCTTGCTCCACTTACCCGTTGCTAAGATTATAGGCACAAGCCACCATACCTACTCTTGTAACCTCATCTGAAATCCTCCTCCCAGTTCATGGCTGCCTACAGAGGTGTTGAGCAGTCTCTACCCGAACTGTTTTCCTAATGGAGTCCTCAATATCTCACCATGAAATGCTTTATTTTTTTTTTTAATTTATTTGTACTTATTTTGCATGCCAGGGAGGTATCACTAATTGTGCCTCCAACTTTGTCTCTTCCCCTTTACACATCTCTCTCTGTCGACTGGCTTCTGAGATTCACCTCTGCAAACAAAGCAGTTCTAAGACTTCTCCGTGGTAGTTTGTGGCATCAGAACATGAGTCCTAGGACCAAGAACTCCTTCCTCTACCAGGATTTTCCAGACCCTGAGGATGTGCCCAGCAGACTGGCATGGCTATTTCTAAGAGCTAGAAGAGCCAGAGCCCCATTTACTCAACCATGGTGTTATACTTTATGGATATAAAGAATACTGAATTATTTATTCATCACACACAGTCAACCACTGTGCCCAAGGGCAGATTTTTAAAATTACTTGTATTTGTTTACAGTCCAGTCGTTATTCCCCCCACCCCCCATCTGCCCTCTGACAGTTCCTCATCCCATTCCTCTTCCCCTCTGTCTCCAAGAGGATAACCTCACCCCACCCCCCAGCAGGCCTCCCACTCCCTGGGCCTCAAATCTCTCGAATGTTGGCCTCCTCTTCTCCCACTGAGGCCAGACCAGGCAGTCCTCTGCTGTATATGTGTTGGGACCTCAGACCAGCTAGTGTATGCTACCTGGTTGGTGACTTAGTATCTGAGAGATCTCAGGGGACTGGGTTAGTTGAGACGGCTGGTCTTCCTGCAGGGTCGCCCTCGTCCTCAGTTTCTTCCAGCCTTTCCCTAATTCAACCACAGGGGTCCCCAACTTCAGTTCATTTGGTGCTAGTATCTGGACCTGTTTCAGTCAGCTGCTGGTTGGGCCTCTCAGAGGACAGCAGCATACCATAGCATCAGTAATACTGTCAGGACAAAGGCAGTTTTTTAAATTTGATGATTGAACTAATTTCTTTTTCCTCCCTCCACATCTCACATGGTATTAACTATTTGAAATCAAACCACTATTTGAAATCAAGAAACATTTTCCACAAACAAACAAACATACCCAGAAGTCCAGTCCTTGGGACATATCAGAGCATATTTGTAGCAGTTGGGAGAAAGTCCTACATTGTCCTACTGTGTCAACCACAGTCCCTGTGGCACTAATTCTCAGAAGACAATCACAAAGTCACAGTCAGTGGCATGTTCTTAAACTCTGACTTTTCCCCAAAATAATATTTAAAATAACTTAGCACACTCCTCATTTTTCACACTATATTCTACCATCTGTGGAAGAAAGTCAGGATGGCTGAAAGATGTTTCACAGGGGATAGGATTGTTTTAAAGTTTGAAGGTATTTTGGGCTTAATTTCCCTAAAATCTTTATTTCACAGATGAAGAAATAGAGCCCGGAGAAGAGAAATAATCTACAACAGATTGTTCAGAGGAAAACGGCTGCCGTGCACCAAGTCTGGACCCTCCTGCACAGGTAACTTCCTCCACTCCCATCTTGGACTCTCCCCTTTAGAAATCTTTTAGAAACATGACCTTTCTCACAGTAATATTACATCCTTACTAAGACAAAAATTCTAGTGCTCTGTCAAGGTACCAGCAAACATTTAGAACAAATATTGTTTTGACATTGGGGATGGGATAAAGGAGGAAACGGTGGCAATTCGCTTTATTATGTCATAAAAACAGTGATTCTTCACTTTAATACATGAGAAACACCTTTGAGATATAAACAGCAAAATTCTCCATCGGTAAAAAAATTTCCACAAATTGCAAGGGCTATACAGATGCCACCCTCCCATAACCTTTGACTGTAGGTTACAAGCCCCTGGTCTAGAGAAAGCAGTAGCAGGGTAAGTGCCATGGATGCAGGCAGAACTCCAACTCCTGCTTTATTTATGGGTCTCTGGTTGAGGACTGCTTCTGTTCCAGCGTCCTTTATCTTTAATTTATATGGTGCAGCAGTGTATCCTGGAAGGCCTTTGGTATGAGAAGAATACTTTTTAAGAAACATTTAGTTAACCAGGTGGGATAAATTAAAATAACAAATATGGAAAAATGAAGACATTGTCTTCCAAAATAAAAATATTCACAATGAAAGGGAAAATGTCCACTTTTCACAGAAGGGCAAACATTTTATTTTAGGTTTTAAATTATTTATTACTATTGTTGTTGTTGTTATGTATGTTATTATATGGTATTATATATGTTATTCTTATCATTATTATTATTAATCACTACAAAGAAAAGGAATAGGCTAAAATAAAAGCCTAGATGTCTGTTCTTATTCAAATTCTTATAAAGCTGCCCATTAACTCGTGCGAGACTGTGGGTGAAAGATATCTACCCTTGTGTCTTGTGAACACCTGGCAGCCTCCTACACTTTCCTTTCTGCCGCAGTGTTTCAGAAAATTTGTAGCTCTAGAGAATCCAGCACTAGTTTCTATACATCAAAATATTTTAAATTTATTGATGAGGAGTATAGGTTTGTTTCTCCAGTTGCAAACATCCTTTTTGGATGTTCAGATAGCGTCAGTTACTCTCAGAGGCAGCACGTTGTGGCAGGAGCTCCCACGCTTCAGTATTGCAGCATAACCAGTCCGAATCCCAAGATCAGCTCTAGCTGGATACCCAAATACTCAACAAATTCATAAACCTTGAAGCCTCAGGTTCTTCATCTTGGGAAATGAGCTGATACAGAGAAGGACTTCGCACAGTGCTCTGCACGCGCAGTGCACTCAGCCCGACAGCAGTTAGTACCGAGCACGCTGGGCCTTCTATCTCTATCTGGTAGCCACCTGTGCATCAAATAAAACTTCCAAACAGCCATCTTCCTAAACATAATTTCTAGGTTAGTGACTGGGAAAAATCACCGGCTTGATGTAAAAAGTAGTGCGGATTTCTTCCATTCTTTGCCTGGTCTTGAGAATCTGGTAAGAATATACAAGTACAGTGTAGTTATTATACTAGCCAATACAACTTAACCTTTCCAGAACACTGCTGTAAGCACTTCATTCTTCCTAATCCTCCTGGCAGATATAGGCATGAGGATCTGCCACGATTCTTACTCCCAGCTGAAGAAACTTAGGAAGGAGTGGCTAAGTTACTCAAAGTGAGTCATACATATAGGGCTGCAGCTCAACCCTAACAGGACCCACAATTCACCCATGTGATCACCCCAACATTCAGCCTCTCCCAGTTCCACATGCTCACCATGGGCTGTGAGGCCTTAATGTGCTCATCTTTATAAGGATAACTTAAGCCCCAAATCCAGCCATGGCCCACAATGCTGGCACTGAGACACGCTGACTCTGCTCAAAGGAGGGAATTGCGTGTGACAATCCCACTGTCTTCGCGGATACTTGGATTTCTTGGAGCTGCGCTTACAAATCACCACAGGTGTGGTGGCTTCTGGCAGAAATTTTTGTACTAATAGTGTTGGAAGTAAAAGTCTTTAATGAAGGTGTTAGCAGGAACATGCAGCCTGCCCTCCCCAGCCATCCACAAATGTACACACTAAATACACACACAGGTACACATGCATGCCACACAACAACACACACACACGCAACCTGCCCTTCCCTGCCCCCCATATGCACTTTGTACACATGCATACACACACATACACACTCACACACCCTGGCCTCCTCCTCTGCCTGCCCCCATCCCTGCACATGTATTTTGCCCCTCTCTCTCTCTCTCTCTCTCTCTCTCTCTACACACACACACACACACACACACACAAAACACACACACACACGGAGAAGGGGTGTACACATTTGATACATTTGGTAACAGACACCTGGATGGCTCCCATTTAACTAACAAATAATACTGTCATACAAACAGCTATACTTTTAATGACTTTTGGAAAAAACTTCTGATAACTTAAAGCCACTTTGTTTTGTAGTTTGTGTCCATGTTTTACTTCTAAAATCAAGTTGTCAGCCTTTGGCAGTAATACCCCACAAGTGAAAAGCCACTCAGAGACTACATGCTTTTCCTTTCTGTCATTTAGAGTGCAGAGGTTTATTTTTAATATACCGGTAATAAAGAGCACACCCACCCCAGACCACAAAGTTAAGTCTAGGTCCAGAAGCCCATCTCTCCATTGCAGGACTTCCCAAAATACTCAGGGACACTTGCCCTGTCTCTAGATTAGTAATGATGAGACATCAGAAGAACATACAGCCTGTCATCTGCTATACCATTATAAACTCTCTTCCTGTCCATATCCATATTAATAAACTTTCCCACTTTATGGTTTTGAAATCTCTTATGGTTATTGTTTAAGTCCTTGTATATCTTTTTTGGGGGGGTTTTTTTTTGTTTTTTTTTTTTTTTTGGTTTTTCAAGACTGGGTTTCTATGTAGCCGGGCTATCCTGGCACTCACTCTGTAGACCAGGCTGGCCTCGAACTCAGAAATCTGCCTGCCTCTGCCTCCCAAGTGCTAGGATTAAAGGCATGCACCGCCACTGCCCGGCCCACTTTATGGTTTTGAAGTAACTTCTTTTTGATAGTCACACAACATTGAATTGGAACAAACGTCTGAATTTTGTATCCTCTAAATTGTAGTGAATACTTTCACTGAAGTTGAATTCTTGTTTTTTTTCTCTCAGCCATGAGTCCTTCATTCATTAATTCATCTGGAGCCTGAACTGAGTCCTTTTAAATCAAAGGAAACATAAAAAAAAGCAAAACAAAGAACTACTTTGAAATATTATTCGGTGCATGCCATGTTGCCCAATGGCATCAGTTGATAATTGGGCTGGTAGAACGTGTTCTGTGGTATTCTGATTTTGTTCTCTATTCATAAAAATTAGACACACTAGAGTTGGTGAAGCCACAAAACACTCTGTACTAACTAGTTGGCAGCATTGTCACTGACTCTCCTTTAAGTAACTCAATCCCAAGTACAAATTACACAACGTAATGAGAGTAACTCAGTTGCCCAAAATGCCTGTGTTCACTCACCATTCCCTCCTCTGAGTCCAGCTATAGGACCATCCCAGGCATCATGAATGCATAAAGAAAATCCATTAATTGCTCTATGGTCATTTAATTTTCTCCCCTGCCTTTCATTCATCACAAACTCCCAGGTTTCTTTTTTACCTTCCACTAAAGACCTGGGTTTCCGGTTGACTTCTAATATTCTCTCTGCTGTCAACGGGGAGAACTGGTTGCTGATAAAAACGTGGTAGGATGAAAAGGCAGTTCTTACCCAGGGAGATATAAGCAAGGTTGGAAGTTTCCGTAGTGCACAGAAGGCATTTCGGTCACCCCCAAATCATAAAGCAAGATACTCAATAAATAATAGCCAATAAACTAACCATGCTTTATTTTCACACAGATACAGCATGAGGTTATTCCATTAATTATAAAGACTTAAACCACATCCATGTTGCTGATGATATATAAAAAAAAAACATAATTACACGCTGCAGAGCTGAGGAGATGGCTCAGTGGGTAGAGTGCTTGCTGTGTAAACCTGAGAACCTGAGCTCCAATCCTGAGCATCCACAGAAAAGCCAGGCGCTGTAGCACATGTTTAGAGAGAGATGGGCAGAGACAGGTGTATCCAAGAGCTTGTTGCCTAGTCAATCTAGCCAAAATGGCGAACTCCGGGTTCAATAAGCAACCTTGTCTAAAAATATAGAGAACGATAGAAGAAGACATTCTAGTCTCAGAACACACACACCACAACATACAAACACACATACAAAGTAAATTACATTCTGCATCTCTGTGAATTGAACTGTTCTCAGGGAAGAAGCAGCTTATGATTTGGTGCCTGTGACAAGAACAAGCATGGGGAGTCACACTTCTCAGCCTGCACAAGAAGATAAGGCAGCCCTGCCCGAGGCACACATGCATGTGGTTCAGAAACTGTCAAGCCTTTCTAGGTGACATTTGGAACAATGGCTACATGGATAAATTGGTTTATTAGTTCTAACTGCAATAGGCCATTCAGTTAGCACACATAAGTAATAGGTAGAGATTCTGCCTATAAAACACGCCAGCCACTCCACTGTTGAAGTCATTACAATGCTCCACCGACTCTTAAACAAACAGTGAAAGGTCACATGACTCTGCAAGGAACAACACACGCTGTGTTATTGTCACTTCCACTCCACCACTAAAAGAAGCTGTCGATTATTTTCTTTCTTTTTTTTTTTTTTTTTTGTTTTCAATATCGATACTTTCATTTTGTAATATAAACACCTTGTGGCACAAAGGAAAACAAACAGATAGACAAGACAGAAAAGAAAGGGACATGAAAAAAAAGAAGGGAGAAAAAGGAGCAGGAAGGGAAGAAGAAAGGGAGGAAGTACAGTAGCAAATGACCCCCAGGGATTCCCAGGCTAGGATATGTTCCTCATCAGATACACTTTGTTATGAATCTTAAAGTTTTAGTCACCTAGAACAAGTACTGTTTAAGCAACTGTGGAATTTAAATCCACTTTACAAGTGTTCCTTACTGCTTGCTAGTGGAGCCCAAGAGCTTTTCACATGAGAAACTAAAAGTGTGTGTGTGTGTGTGTGTGTATGTGTGTGTGTGTGTGTGTGTGTGTGTGTGTGTGTGTGTGTGTAAATAGCTTTCTCCTTTCTATTCCTCAAAGGACATATGGTACTAAATTTAGGAAACAAATTTGTGTAAGCCCATTTATAAGCAGACATGTGAATTCCTAAGCATCTCTTATTGGGCCTTACATCTTATGGGGTAAATTAATACTTAAGTTTACTTGGGAAACAATCTTGAGAAATCTTCTGTTTGAGTAACCCACTGGTTTTGGGTCATTTAGCCAATTTTTGTCCAGCCAGTCTGGGCAAATAATGTAAAGCATTATGCCTTGTATTCAAAACCCCCCCATCCAGTGTGGAACTGGATTGTTGTGATTGATGTAAGTATGTCCCGAAATGTTAGTGTTGTGATTAATACATGTGCATTCAGAGAAGTGGTGAATCAAACCACTTTGTGTGAACAAGTCCTTTCAATTTTTGGAAAGGATGAACATCATAAGAGGTTTTCAAGCAGAGAAAACTGCAATGTTTGAAATTTAGTTAGAAGCAATGAAAAGTATAAACATGGAAGAAAGCCAAGTTGGTAAGTGTTACTCAATTAAGAAAGTATCACGAACGACTGCAGCACTGTCTGAAACTCTCCTGCACGACAGAATGTCCTCACACCTTGCTGCTCATATTCTCAACCCTTTTGTTCAGTAGGAAGCCTGCTGCCATATGTGACATGGGAACCAGGATTTTCAAATTTCATGAAAGATAGTCACTGTCCTGCTGAAAGTACAGAAACATCTTAAAGGAAAGAAAGGTAGAGGGGATTGGGAGTAAAGCTCAGTTGTGCGGAGTTCCCGGATCTATTCTCAGTACAATACAATGACACGTGATTATACCCACCATGTAATTCCAGCACATGGAATTAAAGGATCAAGAGTTGTCAATGCCCATGACATACAAAAAATGAGTTAAGGATAGAACTAGCTCTCGAAGAAATAGTTCTATCTTAAATACAAATTATATAAATGTAATAGAACAGAATTAAGTAGTTCAAGCCTGCACCAGAGTTTAAGTCGGTATTGGATTTGTTTGTCTTGTTTTATTTCATTTTTGTTAAGAAACTTATTGGTTTCTTTTTATTTTTTTTAATTTTTATTCTTAATTTCGGTTTCTTAACAAAGAAAGTGTGGCTTTATTTTTCTTTTTATTTATTTATTTATCTATTTTTGATTCATGGGCCAGGGAATTGGTCCCTAGTTTAACTTAGGATAGTTATTCATTCATATGTGTCTGTGTCTACCCTGGATCAAACACAAACTGTTTAATTTTCTCTATTGAGCTTAGTGATGCCAGTACTTTTGTAAATCCTATTTTTATATTCATTTCTAGTTGCTTTTCTTTTTAGTAGTAGTAGTTTTTAATCTATGATACAAGAATTACTTTGAAAAGGTTTCAGAAAGGAAGACCAAGATAAGCAAAGCTACCAGAAACTACCCAATTGTCACCGTGTGATGTCACTCACCTATAACCCAGCATTGGGGTATTAGTATGGCGGGTTTCAGGACAGCCTGGGTAGCACGGTAAAAAGGAGACAACAAGAAGGAAAAGGTGACCAGGAAGAGGTCTGGAGAGATGGCTCAGTGGTCTAGAACACTTGCTGCTCTTCCAGAGGATCTGGCTTAAATTCCAGCACCCATATGAGGCTGACAACTGTCTGAAACTCCAGCCTCCGAGGATCTGATGACCTCTCTTGGCTTCCTTGGGCATGGGGTACACACATGGAGCGTAGGCAGGCATGCACGCAGAACAGTCATATACATAAAATAAATAAACAACTTTTTAAAAGTCAGCTAGATGTTCCAGCAGTTCCTTGGTTATTATTTTTCCTTGGAAATTTTTAACTGGACTTTTTTTTTTAAGAACAGGTTTTTTGATTTGCATAGAAATCAAGAAGGCATTATAGAGGTCTCCTGAAACTTCTACCCAGTTTACCCTATTAAACACTCACACTGGTAGGACATGTTCATTGTCATTGATGAGACAATGTTGATATAACATTAAGAAAATCCTTACTTTGTTCAGATTTCCCTCATTTTCATCCCTATTATCCTTTTTCTGGTCCAGGATTCTATCTGGGGCATCCCATCCCAGTTAGCCATCCTGCCTCTGTGAGCTCCTCTGGGCTGTGACCATTTTGTACACTTTGTTTAGGGTTTGGTGTTTGTATATTTGTTTGTTTGTGGTTTGGAGGAGCTGGGCAATTTTAAGAGGTCTAAGAAAAATTAGTTGGGTCTCTTGTAGTGTGCCAATTTCGTAGAGTTTATCTAATATTTTTCTTAGTTATTGAGAAGACTACAGAAGAGTGCCATTGTCTTAGCATTGTATCATACACACGCACTGTCAGCACTGGTTATTTTTCATATTGACCGGGATCAGTACTCTTATCAACTGTGAAGTCATATTCTCTCCTCTCCCACTTCCTGCAGCCCACTCCCCTGCCTGTCCTTTCTGTATTATACCATTTGGAAGGAAAATACTGCACTCCCAATTCATGTAAAAAAGAATTACTGAAAGGGAGGCTTGTGTTCACCTAAGTTACATTGAACCCTTTTAAAGAAAGCTACTTGTGAGTACAGACACAATTGGTTTAGATGCAGCATTTCTTTCTCAGCCACAGATTAGACACTTTTTATCAGGTTCTAAATATGAAGTCTCTCTCTCTCTCTCTCTCTCTCTCTCTCTCTCTCTCTCTCTCTTTCTCTCTCTCTCTCATACACACACACACACAACACACACACACACACACACACCAATGACCTCTATGGAATTCCAAATGAGTCAGGAAGGAGTTAGCCAGAGTCAATTTGGACCCTTCTGACCTTTCAGTGCTGACTCTAAGGGTTCAAGGGGGAAATGTAGCTCTTACCCAAGAGGGCAGCTAAGTTGTAGAAAAGGAAATTCCTCATTAAGAAGAGCCTTTTGTCAAAGTTCATTTGCTGTCATGTTTTCCTTGGGCAGAAAAGGACACCTAAGATTGTCCCTTCTGCAATATTCCCAAGGCAAATGTTGCAGTCCCAAATCACATGGGAATCATCTTTCATTTCAGTTGCCTAACTCTTTACCACTCCTGTTCCACAGATTAAACAACAATACATAATTCTTTGACAAGCCCAGCCTGTCCTACATGCTCCTCTCACAGCATCCTCTTCCTGACTCAAATGCACCATGTTGTGACATGTACTTCTTTAGTTGCTGTACTTACTCGCTTTCTTAACCATTTTAAGCCAGAAGAAAGTCTCGCCCTTGACTAATGTGGGTCAGAAGTGTCAGTCTTCTCCCTTCGTCTGGGAGAAGACACTTTTATTCCTTTCCCACTGCCCCTGAATGTGGTGTGAATCTTTACCTGGTGGTTGAAAAGTCCAGGCATTGAGGAATAGAAAATAACAACTCACGGCTCATTCTATTACGCAGTCTCCCTCTGGAGACTTCTAAGCCATCCATACATTTCCACTGTGTTGTGACCCTTTTCATTCACTGGAATTAGGTTAGGATATAGTGTTTCCCCCTGGTTCCCAAATCCCTAATAATCCTCAACCTTAACCTGGCAAACCTCTGTGTTGGGGCTGTCAACCATGCTACGTTACAAATAAAAACCTTAGATTTTACCAATTCCCAGTAAGTCTTGTAACAAATGTGCTTTGAAACTTTCAATTGTCAGACAAGAACTTGAACTATAGACAGTCAGGAAAAATTCTTACGTAAGGGGCGAATCAGGTCTGGGGAAATGGGATGGTGCTAAGGCCAGATAGCCTCACAGCCGCTCCCTTGCCTCATGGGACATTAGGCCTGTTAGCATATGCTATACACTGGTCCTCACAAAGGAGTGTACTTAAAACAGTGGTTCAGAGAAGCTTTCTCTGCGAGCTTTCATTCTTTCAGGTAGCAATCCTGCCCTTCATCCCAAGCTCACTTCTTGCATGGAACCTTGGCTGCCTTATGTTTCACTATGGCCTCCTGAGAAGCATAATCATGAAATGTAGGGGGGAAAATAACTTTCTGCTCTTCCCTTTTTTGGAGAATATGTCTTAATTTAGGCTATTGTAACATTAGTGTATTCTGTGGATTATTAGCAACAAAAATCCACTCCTCTTAGTTCACAAGGCTAGGAAGCCCAAGGCTGAGGGTCCATTTGACACAGTGTCATATGAGGAGAACATACATGGCTGTCCTTTTACTTCATCTTCACATAGCAGAGGGACAAGGAGGCCTTTGGAGTCTCTTTCATTGGGGCGCAATTCCCTAGGCTCTGCCATCATGAGCTAATCACCCCAGAGCCTGGAACCTCCCAACACTCATTCTGTGGCAGGCAGTATCACACAGTGATAGATGGAAATTTTTCAAAAAATAAAAATAAAAACAAAAACCTCTCCCTTTTCCCACTTATGGGTAGCCATCATTTAAAAGGCATATAAGTAGAAACAAGTGTATTTATTCACAGCAAGCATGAATAAAGCAGA